>LOEQ01012706.1:25988-38037 GCA_001685075.1 Bramus lutescens
TTATTAACCAATGAAAGTAACACATAGACAGATGACCCTCCTACATCATTTAACCAACAAACTTACATTTTATTACAAAAAATATTTTTCTGGAGAAAAATATATTTTATTTGTCTTTCATGGACTGTGAATTTGAACAACAGTAAACTTTGAATATCACACTTTTCAATTACATGAAATAACTCATCCAAGTATAAAACTTTATGAATGTGTGGTAATGCCTTTTCTATTGCTGTGATGAAACACAATGTCTAAGGATATTTATGAAATGTTAGTTTGGCACATGGTTCTAGTGGGATACAAGATTATCGTGAGAGAGCCATGGCAACTTGTGCCAATCATGACAGTGAAAGCAGGAAGCTAAGAACTCATATTTTTTAACCTGAAGCATGGAACAGAAAGTAGCAACTGATGTGAGGATTTAAAAATCTCAAATTCTACCACCAGTGAAATATTTCCTCTACAGACTGGCATTCTCTAAACATTTCAAATGATACCAACAGCTGAGAAGTATTCTCTGATTTTGAAGCCTACATGCTTGCTTTCTATCAGATGAATCAAGTAATAATAAAAAAAACTCTATGTAAACGTTTTGATGCCTCAACATCTGGGTTACAGGAATGAATGTTTACATAGAAAAATAGTTATTTTAACAATTTGTTCTAATTTTTGTTATATAATGTCAATGTGTCTTTGGGTACATCCATATGCTTGATGGTTCCCAAGAAGGTTAGTGTTAAATCTGGAGCATAGCCACAGCCACTGACATCCATCCCAGCCCCCCTGGCCTGGGAGTTACATTGGTCTGGACTCCAAATCCCAGCGTGCCACTCCCACCTGGTATTTAAGTGGGCTCCCAGAGGAGGAACACATGGTTCTGGGTTTGCATGTGCTCCCTGCTTTCCTGTCTCCCCGCCCTGCGCTTGGCCTCCTGAGAGCGTCATACTTAATAAAATGATGGGCATTTTAATTTGGTTTGATCTGACCCAATTGGACTTCTTTGTGCCAGTGGAGCCACCCCTCTTATTATTGTTTTCCTAACAGTTAGACCCTGTGATCGTTCTACATTTCTAGCAGGAAATATATAGGAAGTTGTCAAAAAAAATCACCTGGTTCCTGGGCACAAACTTGTCTTAACTACTCAGTTATCTCTAGCCTTTATATATAGTCTTGACATTAGGAAGAACTTATACGTGAGACTAGCCCTATTCATGTAATCAATATAATAATGACTTTAAGCATCACAGTTTTCTCTAATTTTGAGAAAAATATTTGCATCTTTTTTATTGTATTCTTTAAGCAAATACATTACCATATTCACTCAAGTCTGATGGAGATAACAGTATTGTTTGTATTTTGCATTTGTAATTGGTATTGTAGTGTTCTGTATATGAAGCAAATCCATTTATAGAAGTTTATTTGGTAGTTCATATATTACTTCTCTGATTTCTGTTTTTCTTCTGTTGTGCTTTCAGTTGGTGATAATTTTATTCTGCTGAAATGTATAGAATGGGATGCCCATCATCTAAGTGGCTCATTGTTTATTTAAATATCACACAGTATGTGATCATACTTTTGAAATAACTGTGTCTGAAAAGGTGGTGGGTTTTTACTACTCTTTTTTTATGTTTTCACAAATTTCCTTTAGACGTTGTATGTGTTTCAGCCAGGCCTGGATGTCACTAAATAGTCAAGGCTGCATTTGAACTCATGATTCTCATGTGTCAGCCTCCTGAGTACAAGTTCAATGATAGAAGATACACTCCCAATGTCTACAGTTTTGTCGGTACATTTTAAAAATGTTAATGTTAAAATGCTTACTAGAAGAGGTTATAAGAACTATTATCTGTGTACCCTAAGCAGCATTTTCATATAGCATGGTGATAGAATAATGTAGAATAATCAGCAATCAATTGTACATTGTATAACAGTTTGGTGTACTATGGGTATATATATAATTTGACATTCCTCCTTATTTATGATCCAGTTTTTATTTGGCATTCCATCTTGAAGTATTGCCTTCTAAGGGAATTATCTAGAAATTCTAGATAATCTAAGGGCAATGAGATTACTTTTTTTAAAAAAAGATTACCATTGTGTATGTATGACAGATGTGTTGCAACTGGAAGAAAATCTCGTGGGGATTTTTTTTTTGGCCCTTTCATATGGCAATTGCAGTGATTTGAAAGAAAATGGTCCTCTGCACTATTAAAGGTATGGTTTTGTTGGTTTAGGCATTGCTTTCATGAAGGAAGTGTGTCACTGTGGGTGTGGCTTTTGAGATAGCCTATGTTCAAACTATGCCTAGTGTGATACACAATTACTTCTACTGCATGTTGATCAAGATGAAGAATTATCTGCTTCTCAAGCACAAAATCTGTCTGTACACCACCATGTCCCACCACAAAGATAATGGACTAAACCTCTGAAACTGTAAACTACCCCCAATTAAATGTTTTCCTTTATAAGAGTTGCCATAGTCAAGTTGTCCCTTTTCAACAGTGGAAACTAAGACATTGATCAAGGTCAGATTGTCAACCTTGTACATCACAGACAGTTTTTTCTTAATGAGACATCTCAGTGGTGCTCATCTCATATATGATTATTATAAACATCTCATCAGTAGAATATTGTCTCCTGTTCAAATTGTAAACATAATCATTTAAAAATAGAGGAACTTGGGGCAATTTGAATAATGAATCCTATATGAAAATGACTTTTTCAACCTTTTTTGGACTGTTCATTTATTCTAAGGGCTAAACTCTTGTTCATATCATTTTCTCATAACCATGAATGAATGCCACAGATTTGTGTCAGTGTGTAAAGTTGGTTATTTCTAAGCCTGGTGAACTGAGTTCGAGCTCTGGGAGACCCGGATCACTCCTAAAAGTTTTTCTCTTATTTCTACACCTGGGCTGGATACATGAAAATTCATACACCAGCATATACACAAATAATTTTTAAACTAAAATAAGGCAAATGACATCACTTGCAGCCAAATGACTACCTGGATTTGATTGCAAGAATTCACATAGGTGAAATAGTAATTATGCCTGAAAGTTGTCCACTGAATGTCATATACAAAACATTGGACAAGTGTATACACACAGTTCAAACAATTTTTAAAGTTGAATTCAGGAATGCAGAAAAAATAATCAAAATATTGAGAACATATAAAATGGTTTACCACTTGATATGAATACATTGTAGAATTTTAAGTAGAATTACTATTCATCAAAATAATGGTGTTCCCATTTAAAATTTACATTGTTTCATTCTGATTCAAAAATAGGACATTTAAAGATTAAACGGTAAAATGGCACAGTTCCCTGAAGGGTACAGCTGTCCAAGAGGAAGAGCTGGGTCCCACCACCTGAGGCCTCTGTAGGTTCCAGCTGGGTGTAGGTCCAGGCCAGTGAGTGACCTCAGCGAGTCATTGGTGGGGTGGCCAGTCCCATGAGGAACTACAGCAGGTGAGAGACAGATGGGTAGGCACGCCATGCGGAGAAGGGGTTTGGGTATAGTTTATTCAGTAAAAGGAAAGAGAAGTGGGAGAGGAAAAAACAGGAAGGAGAGGAGAAAAGGCCTTAGCCACTACTTCCAAAGAGACTTGGGGGAGCAGAAGGGAGAATGGGCAGGGCTTGTCTTTTAAAAGGATAGGACAGACCATTACTTTCCCATCTCTTTTTTATATATATAATAAAAAGGCAGGAGGTTACGTACAACAGGTTAAAGGAACTGGGATGGCAAATTCTCAAGACTGCTTCCTGCTTTTTTGTGGGCATCATCAAGGGAAACCTGAGAGAGTTGGGTGTTGGTCACATCCTGGGGTAGCTGGTCTCTTTGCTCCTCTCTGGTGTTTGTAGTATGGAAATGTCTGGTGTCTCTTAGACCTATTTAAGGTATTGGCAGAACAGAGGACAAAGTTAAGTTTAAGAAAAAAAAATTTCTAGGACCAGGGAATTGAGAGGGTTGTATATGCCTGTTTAGGGTGGATCATTTTAATTCGGCTCCCTGGGACTGACAAGAATTTTTGAGTTTGTGAAAACATAAGTTTTAAACAGATCAGAATGACTGTGGCAGAATTTTTTACACAATGAAAAGTATCTTTAACACTTTAGCGTGAGAATTTTGTTAACTTGTATGTTATTGAAATTTGTTTGTTGAAGCTATCCTTTTAAATGACAAAACCTCTCAGCTGTTAAACTGCATCAGACATCTTTGAGAAGGATAAAATTTTATTTGAGTTATTGATTGAAAAATGACAGAGAACTTACTTGGTTGACACCTAGAGCTATTCCTCAGGGCCATACATGGTCTCTGAGGGTTGTAGTTGCCGTTTGCTGTTTAACACAGGGCCTGCCACGCTCCAGAAGATCCTGTGGGCTAAGAAATCTGTAGCAGCTTGATCTAAGCAGCTAGGCTGTCAGTTCCAGTGATTCTATCCACTGCCTGGAGATCTTCAATTTAGATGAAAGGCAGTTTTACCCAGTCATTAGCACTTGGCAATTGGAGCGAATTGTGGATGGACATTGTTTTGTGCCCATCTGTCTTCTGTCTTCTTGGAAGGAAGTAGAGTGCTGCTACTAGGAGCCAACCTGTCTCTTTTGTTATGAAGTTTTTTAATTATTAAATATTTAAATGTCATATCCCCTAGCAGTTGAGAGATGTTTACTGGGTATAGGTGAGTTATAACTACAGTATAGAATCCACCTGAATAGCTGGGTCCTAGCCAGACAGTGGACAGAATTGTTGGAGTCAACATCATAGCTGCTCAGGTCAAGGTAAGCTTGTCTTCCTACAGAGTTCTTAGCTCACAGACCTGGAAAGAACAATACTCAACTTTATTTGGAAAAGCAATAAGCATGGGATAGCCAAAACAATCCTGTAGAATAAAGGAACTTCTAGAGGCATCATAGTCCCTGATTTCAAACTCTACTACAGAGCTACAGTGCTAAAAAAAAAAGCCTGGGATTGGCATAAAAACAGACATGGGGACCAGGGTAACCAAATAGAAGACCCAGATGTTAATCCACACACCTATGAACACCTGATTTTGACAAAGAAGCAAAAACTATAAAATAGAACAAAACATGGTCAACAAATGGTGCTGGCATAACTGTTTATCAATATGTAGAAGAATGAAAACAGATCCATATTTATTGCAATACACAAAACTCAAGTCCAAATGGATCAAAGACCTCAACGTAAAACCACTCACACTAAACCTCATAAAAGAGAAAGTGGGACTGTAAAGCAAAGGACATCAACAAGACAAAATGGCAGCATGCAGAATAAGAAAAGATCTTCACCCACCCCACATCAGAGCAAGGACTGATCCCAAAAGTATACAAAGAACTCAAGAAATTCGTCATCTAGAGGACAGATAATTTTTAAAAAATGGAATAGAGAGCCTAGAGAGTGAACTCTCAACAGGTGAGTCTAAAATGTCTGAAAGACACTTAAGGGAATGCTCAACATCCTTAATCATCAAAGAATTGCAAATCAAAGCAACACTTGAGATTCCATCTTATGCCTGTAAGTATGACCAAGGTCTAAAACACTGATGGCAACTTATGCTAGAGAGGATTTGGGGTAAAGAAAAGACTCCTCGATTGCTGGTGGGTGTGCAAACTAGTACAGCCACTTTGGAAATCAGTATGTTTTTTTTTTTTTCAGAAAATTAGGAAACAACCTACCTCAAGTCCCAGCAATACCCCTTTGGGTATATACCCAAAGGATGCTCAATCATTCCACAGGACATGTGCTCAACTATTTTCATAGCAGCATGGTTTGTCATGGACAGAACCTGGAAACAACCTAAATGCCCAAGACTGAATGAAGAAGATGTACATTCACACAATGGAGTACTACACAGCAGAAAAAAATGACATCTTGAAATTTGCAGGCAAATGGGTGGGTCTAGAAAACATCAGATTGAGTGAGGTAACTCAGATCCAGAAAGGCTACTCATAAGTGGCTTATAGACAAAACAAAGAAAAAAACAGGCTACAATTCACAGTCCCGGAGAACCTAGACAACAAACAGGACCCTGAGAGAGATATACATGGATATAATCTACATGGGAAGTAGAAAAAGACAAGATCTCCCGAGTAAAATTCACATACTTAAAATCTTATCAAGCATGTACTAATTGGGAGTTCATGCTCCAGATTCATAGTTCATAAACTCTGGGAGGCTCAGTCCTATAATCCAACATTCATGATACACAATGTGGTACAGAGTAGTTGAAGGCTTATTGCCATTTATGAGCATTTATGATGTATGTACAAAGGGAAGCTCGTGCCTGTAACCCAGCACTCATGATACATGTATTCTCATCATGTATATCTATAACCCAGGACTTAATGTGCATGTACTGAGGAGGATTCATGACTCTATTCCAGCATTCTTTGTTTATATACTGTGGGATAATCACAGCGAAAGTCTGGCACTGATGATATATGTACTGTGGGAGGCTCATACCTATAATCTAGAACTCATTTTGAATGTACTGTGTGAGACTCAAAAATAGTAAGCCAGCAATCATGGTGCATGTATGAGGTAGGGCAAAACTACACATGTACTGTGGGAGACTTATGCCTATAAACCAGCATTCATGGTGCGTTTACTATGGTCGGTTGTTGATTATATCCCAACTTTTATTGTGAGTATACTGTGGTAATAGGTTATATATTTATAATCCTTGCACTCATGGTGCATGTTCTGTGAGAAGCTTACACATATAACCCAACATTCATGGTGCATTTACTGTGGGTTATTCCCAGCTATAACCAACAGTCAGGGTTTATGGGGGTTCATGCCTATATTGAATCATTTGTGGTTGATGTTCTATGGTGAGTTTATGCCCATAACCCAGCACTTGTTCTGCATGTTTTCTTAGAGGCTCAGGCCTATAGTACAGAGCTCATGATGAATGTGATGTGGGAAGCTCATGCTGTAACAACACTCACAGTACATGTACATGAAGATGTACACATTAACTCAACACACTTGGTGCATATACTATAAAAGACTGAAACCTGTAAGCCAGAACTCATGGTTCATTTACTTGGTGGACTCCAGCCTGTAGATCATTACTCACTGACCTACATATCTGTGTACCAGTACATGTAGGAAGTTAAGGCCTACCAGGCCAAAAAGAGCCGAGATGGAGTCTGCTTGGAGCTGTCAAATATCCTGTCTGTGCCTAACCAATAAAGAGCAGCCAAATGGTGTTTTCTGAGTACCTACCAACAGGTGCTGTTAGAGGTCCTGATCATGCCTAGCCAATGAGAGATGAGCATGAAATGTCTACAATCAACCAACCAGAATGCCTGGATGCTGGGAGGGTATATAAGGTTTTCCTTGCTGTTACATAAATAAGTCTGGAAAGCTGGAAAGGAGCACTGGGCCCCTTTAGTCCCTGCTGCAGGGGCTTTGTTCCACACATCCCTAACCCCCCCCCAGCAATTAAGACAGATACTATGGAGTTAACAAAAAAGGCAATTGATAGATCTCAGCATTCAGATTCTGTGTCCAAAGCTAAAAGTAAGGATTCTGTCGCGTTTCCAGAAATGAAAACTAAAGGAACGATGCGATGATTGGCTTGCTCAGTTAATAAATGATAAATGCTCTGGAAGGAAAGTTTAAAGAATTGCAAGACGCCCCTCAACCTCAGCCCTTGGCTCCTTCGTTAAAGGAGGTTCTATCATCGGTCAGTATGATGGATTCTGATCCGGAAGAAATGACCAAGGAGGAATCTGTATCTGCTTTTCCTATTATATGGCCTCCCCCTATACAGGGAGTAGCCCAGCCAGCCCGATATGAGGGCCTGCCTATGGATGATATCAGTAGATTAGAAAAGGCTGTAACCCTTTATGGGCCGCAGTCTCATTTTGTTAAAGAACTTCTTAATGGCTTCGCCCACACCCATAATGACTTTGCTCCTGAAGATTGGAAGGTTTTGGCACAAGCCTTACTTAAAGAACCAGAATATTTACAATGGCAAATGTGGTTTGCTGATGGATATTCTGAAAGGGCTCGCTTGAGTGCACAAAGTAATGATCCCCACTTGCAACATATTTCTTATGCCATGCTAACAGGAACAGGTCAGTTTGATGATGTTAACATGCAAGTGAACACTCCCGAGGAGATTCATGAACAGTTACGGGAGATTGCGATGGAAGCTTGGGAAAGAATGAGACCATCTAGAGAGCATTATGGTTCATGGATCAAGATAGTTCAAAAGCTTAATGAACCTTATGTATATTTTCTCTCCCATCTTAAAGTAACCATTGAGAGAAGGGTCATAGGAGAGCAGGCTAGGCAACAGTTACTGCGCATGCTTGCTTATGAGAATGCTAATGAAGATTGCCGTAGGGCAATTCTACCTATTAAAGAGACAGGAGATATGAATGCTTTTCTTAAAGTCTGCAAGGATATAGAATCTGAATCTAGGCGAATGCAAATGTTTGCGGAAACCATGGCAACTACATGGCATTCTTTACAAGCGAANGATAGTTCAAAAGCCTAATGAACCTTATGTAGATTTTCTCTCCCGTCTTAAAGTGACCATTGAGAGAACGGTCATAGGAGAGCAGGCTAGGCAACAGTTACTGTGCATGCTTGCTTATGAGAATGCTAATGAAGATTGTCGTTGGGCAATTCTACCTATTAAAGAGACAGGAGATATGAATGCTTTTCTTAAAGTCTGCAAGGATGTAGGATCTGAATCTAGGCGAATGCAAATGTTTGCAGAAACCATGGCAACTACGTGGCATTCTTTACAAGTGAAACCCAAAAGAGATGGTTTAAAATGCTTTGGTTGTGGTAAGATAGGTCATCTAAAACGAGATTGCCGAGCTACTCAGTCTGATACGCAAAAACCCCCAAGTATTTGTCCCAAATGTAAAAAGGGAAGGCAGTGGGTCAGATGGTGTAAAGCCAAACCCAAGGATTTACCACAAGCATCATTTCCGGCACAGGGAAACTCTCCTGTGGGCCAGTCATGGGGCCCCTGGTCAATGACCGCGGCTTCCCAACCGTTTTTTCCTTCAACCAGCCACAAGGGGCAGCACCGCAGTGGACANGTGGGCCAGTTGCGGGGCCCCGCTTCAATGACCGCGGCTTCCCAACCATTTTTGACCTTCAACTAGGCACAAGGAGTAGCACCGCAGTGGACATACCAGCTGTAATTGATTTTACTTTGAAAGCAGGGGATCCACCTAAATGTATCCCTACTGGTATTTATGGTCCCCTGCCTCCAGGCACCTTTGCTTTGTTAACTGGATGATCTAGTCTGAATGCAAAGGGTGTGACTGTTCATTTTGGAATTATTGATGCTGATTGTCAAGGAGAAATTTTAATACTTATGTCATCTATTGCTGATATAACTTTTAAGATAGGGGATAGAATAGCTCAAATTTTGTTGCTCCCTTACACCCCTGTGGAACAATCTAAACAAGAAAGGAAAGGAGGGTTTTGTAGCACCAATGTTAACAATGTTTATTGGGCTACGAATATTACTAGACTTCAGCCTCGCATCAAAATACAATTGGCAGGGCAAGTTATTTCTGGTCTGATTGACACTGGATCAGATATTACAATTATTAATAAAAAAGATTGGCCAGGTAATCTTACTTATCAGATGATACCCTGCCAAATAAAAGGAGTTAGCAGCACCCTGGTAAATTCTATTAGACAAGCTCTAAATTATGTTACTGTTACTGCTGAAGATGGCCAGGCAGCAGTATTAAAGCCTTATGTTATGAAATTACCCATAACCATTGTGGGATGGGATGTATTGGAACAGTGGGGTGCTCATATTCAATTTTAATATTTCTAGATGGAGCCTATAAAAATATTATGGAAAGATAATGATCCCCTTTGGATTGAACAGTGGCCACTTACTAAGGAAAAGCTGGCAGTCACCCATCAATTGGTTCATGAACAGCTTGAAAAGAATCATTGAATTTTCCACTTCTCCTTGGAAATCTCCTATATTCATTATTAAGAAGAAATCTGAAAAAAAAGAAATCTGGAAAATGGAGATTGCTTACAGACCTGCGAGGAGTAAATTTATCCATGTATCCAATGGGGGCTTTGCAGCCCGGAATCCCCTCTCCAGCTATGCTGCCTAGAGATTGGCCTGCTATTGTAGTTGATCTCCAAGATTGTTTCTTTAGCATTCCAGTACATCCAGACGATCGTAAGCATTTTGCTTTTTCTTTACCACAAATAAATCATAAAGGACCACATACCAGATTTCAGTGAAAAGTTCTACCCCAGGGTATGATGAATTCACCCACTATGTGTCAACTATATGTTGACATGGCTTGAAAGCCTGTTAGACAAAAGTGGCCCCATCTCTATATTTCCCATTATACTCTTTTTGCTGGCCTAGATCTAAAAGAATTAGAAGATGTTTTATTGGAATTACCTAATTATTTTCAAAAATTTGGCTTAATTATAGCTCCAGAAAAAATACAAAAGGATATGTTAGTTAATTATCTTGGTTATGTTGTAAGCAGATCTATTGTGAAGCCACAAAAAATAACTATTAGGTGAGATAATTTAAAAACTTTAAATGATTTTCAAAAATTGCTGGGAGATATTAATTGGTTACACCCAAGCATTAGGAATTCCTACTTATAAATTGCATAATCTTTTTCATATTTTGCAAGGAGACTCCTCTTTAACCAGCCTTAGGCAGCTTAATATAGAAGCTGAAAATGAGTTAGCTTTTGTAGAAGCACGCATTAAGGAGGCATTTTTGTCTTGAGTTTCCATTGATCAGCCACTTACATTGTATATTCTTGATACTTGGAAATATCCCACTAGACTTCTTGGTCAAAATGAGCAACCTGTAGAATAGATTTATACTCGGCACAGATTTTCTAAAAATATTATGCCCTATGTTATGCAAATTGCCATTCTTATAGAGAATGGGCAATCTCGTGCAATAACTTTATCTGGATTAGATGTTGCATATATAGTTATGCCTTTGGCTAAAGATTGTGTAGAATTTTTAATACACTCCTCAGAAGAAATGCAAATTGCTTTAGCCAATTTTACAGGGGACATTCTTTATCATTTTCCAAAAGGAAAGCTTTGGGATTGTTTTTGCAAACAACAGTTTGTTATTAATGATATTTTAGTACAAGAACCATTAAAAGATGCCCCTACAGTATTTACTGATGGATCTAAGACTAAGAGTGCATATTGGATGGATAGTCATTATTGGGTACAGCCCACTGACTTTGGGTCAGTACAACAGAATGAGTTGGCTGCCATTATTCAGGTGTTTAAAGATTTTCCAGGGGATTTTAATATTGTTGCTGATTCAGCATATGTAGTGGGAGTATTACAAAATATATACAATGCAGTGACCTATTCTCCTAAAGATGTTTTGTTAAAGTTATTTCAACAGTTACAACAGGTATTACAACAACACAATGCACGATTTTATGTTACTCATATTCACTCTCATTCCTCTTTACCTGGACCTTTAACATTTGGGAATAACCAAGTTGANAGTTACAACAGGTATTACAACAACACAATGCACGATTTTATGTTACTCATATTCACTCTCATTCCTCTTTACCTGGACCTTTAACATTTGGGAATAACCAAGTTGATCAATTAGTAGCTTTTGTTTCACCTGAAGAAGACCATGCACATTACCATTCCAATGCTGGTCACTTACATATTAAATACAAAATACTTTATTCTAGAGCTAAGCAGACAGTTAAAGCTTGCCCTGTCACCCTCTTCATTTGAGAATAGTCCCAGCTGGAGTTAATCATTGAGGATAGCAGCCTAATGAGTTATGGCAAATGGATGTTACTCATGTGGCATTTCTGGGACATTCATCTTATATCCATGAAACACTTGATACCTACTCCAAATTTCTTTGGGCGACAGCCTTGACAGGTGAAACTAGTCACCATGTGTAGTGATTAGGTGAGCAGGCCTGCATTTCATCCCGCCAGGCTCCCGCACAGCTAGCTTATACCCTGAAATAACAACACACAAATTATATTCA
>LOEQ01012707.1:0-17988 GCA_001685075.1 Bramus lutescens
GAAACTGGGATGAAGATTAATTTAAACTGGAGATATTTAAGACTCAATAGACGCTGAAAGAAACGGTTGTGAGATGTATAAACTCATACTAGAAGCCAAATATTCAGAGGCAGACCTCCATGGCTTTAGCTTGAATCTCAAAGGCCCATGAATTAAAGCTTTTATCTCTAGATGCAGCAGTTAGGAGATTAGACCAGTGGAGGTGGTCAGTTCCTCTGAGTGTGCCATTGACAGAAATAATAGAACCTATCATTTCTTATTATGTTTGGACATTTTGCAAAAGTAACTTAAGGAAGAACTGTTTCAGTCCAGGGTTTGTGACTACAGTCCATTGTGATAAGGAGGTAGGTTTTCAGTTTTTATATCAACTTGACACAAGATAGGGTCATCTGAGAAAAAAAGAAGCTTAATTGAGAAAATGCCTCTGTACAATCAGCCTAGAGGCAAGCCTGTGGGACTGATTCCTCCAAGATGGTAACTGCCAGCAAGCACCTTTCTTAGCTGAGCCATCTTCCTGGCCCTGTTGATAACATCTTAAATTCATAATTTGGATAAATATATTTCATTTATTATGAAAGAGACTCTAATTTAGAAGCCACACCCAGACCCAGTGCTGAAGCCTAAACATATATTAGATGAGTTTCCTCTAATCTTTGTAGCTCCTAGTACCTTCAGTGCAGTTTTCCTTGAGGCCTTTTCCGGTGACTCTGGAAAGCCTGTTGCAAAGACCTGAGTGCTACATAGCTGAGCTCTTGGTGCCACCTAGTGATCCAATGAGTACTTACAAAGTGGAGAAGAAGGTGATGGCGTGCCAAGGTGTGCAGGAGACTGGTACCTTAATGGTACCTTAGCAACATAATCTTAAAATAATTAATTTATCTTTATTACTTGCTGAATAGATATTAATGACGATTTCACGACATCCATATTCCCCAAAATTGGAGATAATTTTCACAGCATTAGGAAGGTATTTTTAACTTCTATTTTTTAATGTTTACACTTTTCCTTAGTACTTCCATAGCATTTGCTGCTTAGAGTTTTTATGGGAGGCCTTTAAACAATGTGGTGGTTTGAATGAAAATGGCCCCCAAAGGCTAATAGGGAGTGATGCCTGTAATCTCAACACTCAAGTGGATGATACAGAAGGAGTGAGATCTAATCGTAAAATTACTAAACAAAACTCAACCAACAGATGAAAATAAATGGCTAATGAGCCGGGGGCACTAATGTATAACTATATGAATACAAAGGTATAACGCACACAAAACTGAGGGAAAGCAGAGTCCCATGTGCACACATGAACCTACATCCACCCTGGAGGCCAGTGCACACTTCTGTCATCTACTTGGAAGAATTCATACCCAAGATGCACACACATTAATACAGACAAATACAGGTTTATTAATAAATAAATAAATATATGTATGTAGATAAACGAATAAGTATATGAACACATAAATATATAACTGTGTTGTATAAAATAAACAACACAAAGGAACACACACAACCCCATATGTATAAACAAACTGGCATCAGACCAGGGACCAAGAGACACTCTTGCCCTCTATTTACATGGATGGAACCCCCTCTCATAAGGGAATCCTGGGCTTTTAAGTCCATGTGGCTCTTGACTGAATTATCTCAGTGTGTACAAAGGAGAATACAGCTTAACAGGCAAGACTGGTGTGGAGTGTGTGAAATGTATATTTTAAGGGTAATTAAAATTTCTTGTATCCTGAGATGTTGATTACACAGCTTCACATATTAGTCATAGTTTTTGAACTGCATGGTATAAGAAAAGGTGAATAACTCAGTAAAGAATGGCTTTAAAGAAACAAAAGATTGAAGGCCACTCTCTTTGGACCCACACCTTAGTGCAATGCTTCAAGTTGTGCTTGCCTCTACTAGGCACATCAATGTTTGCATGCACACAATAATAGTCACAAAAATACAAACTTCAGAAAAAATGAAAATTCTAAAGGATTTCAATTGTACAACTGAGTAGTGCAGTATGATCTTTCACTGCACTCCATCCCCCCTTGGAGGTGAATCGTCTCTTTTCCCAAAGTATTACTCCTGCTTATATTACCTGCCCTCAAGCAGTGTGTGTTAACTGATCCACTAGCACACAATCTCAACGTTCATGCTTATGATACTGCTATGAAATAGCCAATGCCACATCACATCATCTTTGAGTGAATGATCTCACTCCATCTATCTCAGAGGTAGCAAATCATCTCTTATCATTAGAAGGGGGAATATATAGAGTGCTGTGGAATAATCTTGTACACTATAAAGATTTGTCACATGAATTGGTTCAATAAAACACTGGTTAGCCAGTAGCCAGGCTGGAAGTATAGGTGGTGATGCCAAACCAAGGATTATGGAAAGGAGAAGGGCAGAGTCAGGAGACATTGGCCAGACTTGGAGAAAGCAAAATGGGCACTAAATACTGAGAGAAGGTACTGCTACACAGCAGAGTATAAATAAGGAATATGGGTTAATTCAAAATGTAAGAGCCAGTTAATAACAAGCCTGAGCTACGGATTGAGCATTTGCAAGTAATATTAAGCCTCTGTGTGATAATTTGTGAATCAGTTGCTGGGTATTTGAGACTGAGCAGTTTTGAGACAGGAAAACTCTGCCTACATATAGAGTAATATGTTTAGTGATGGAGATGTTCACATAACTGTTTAAAATAATTATATTTTGGGAAATCCAAAGTTTGGGGTAGTTTAAAATAAATTTAAGTACAGTTTAAAATTATAAGGTCTCTATTTTCTAAAATTGCATGAAAGTGTTTAAAATACACAAAAGTTGAAATAGCAAAAATTTATGTAAGGAAAGCAAGGAGAGCAGGTAGAATGTATGCTCCTAGAGTCAAGTCCAGAATGATACAGCAAACTACCCATCAGCCTTGCCAAAAATGGGTTAAATTCTCCCAGGTCTTGCCAAAAGGAGAGCTTGTTCTTGCTATTCTTGAGTCTTGTCCTCTGAAGAAGTCATATGGCTTCCAGCAGTGACCCTATCAAAGACTCCTAGTAATGGCAATATGGAACCTGAACCAACCATCTTCTGTAACCAGGAAAGGGATGCATCAGTGGGACTGGGACTCTAGCCTAGCCACAAAACCATGGACCTATAGTCTGTTCTGCCTGCAGAATATGCTGGGATAAACGTGGCACAGAACTTTGGGGAACAGACGATGAGTGACTGGTACAACGTGAGTCCCACGCCACAAGACAGAGCCCATGCATGACACTGCCTGGATGGTCAGGAACCAGAGGCTGGGCAGCCCAGAGATCTATGTTAGGACCAAACATGACGGGCCAAAAATGTCAATGAATTGATTCCTAATGATACTCTGCTATACTAGTAGACTAGAGTCTAGCATAGTCATCATCAGAGAGGCAAGCATTAGACAGAACTCAGGGAATCTTTCAGAAGTAGGGGAGGAAGGATTATAGGAATTCAGAGGGTTCAAAAACACCACGAGAAAACCCACAGAACCAGGTTACTAGGACTCATAAGGGCTCACAGAGATCGAATCAACAACCAGGCAGTTTAAATGAGTCTTGCCTAGGTCCTCTGCATATATGTTATGGTTGTGTAGCTTGGTGTTCTTGTGGGACTTCTAACAGTAGAAGTGGGGTGCTTTCTGACTCTTTTGCCAGCATTTGGGACCCTTTCCCTCCTACTGGGTTTCCTTGACCAGCCTTAGTATGAGGGGATGTGACTAGTTTTATTGCAACTTGATATGCCACGTTTGATTGATATCCCTGGGAGGCCTGCCCTTTTCTGAAGGGAAACAGGGTAAGAGTGGATCTGGGGATGAGGGGAGGTGGGGAGAGGGATAAGGAGGAGAGGAAGAATGGGAACCCTTTGGTCAGGATGTTATATATGAAAAAAGAATAAAAAAAGAAATAAAGAAAGGAATGAAGGAAAGTGGGAGGAAGGGAGGAAGGAAGGAGGAAACATGGTACACACTAAAGTGTGGGCACAGGACTCTAAAAAATAAGATACTCTTACATACCTTAACAGTGGTGTGTGTGTAAGTGTGTGATTGTTATGTCTTTAGGGGTTACATTACTCAAAGAACATAATCTTTACCTAAATTTAAAGATTACATTTTTAAAAATGTTTGGGTGTAACTTTTAGGCTAAAAACTTTTCTTTGTAAATGTCACAATGTGCCTTCTGAGAGGCATTGTACAGGCTCACACATAAGAAAAAGACTATTGTGCTAGGCAGTGGTGGCACACACCTTTAATCCCAGAACTGGGGAGGCAGGGGCAGGTGTATCTCTGTGAGGTTGAGGCCAGCATGGTCTACAGAGAAACCTTGTCTCAAAAATCAAAAAAAAGGAAAGAAGAAAGAGGAGAAGAAGAAGAAGAAGAAGAAGAAGAAGAAGAAGAAGAAGAAGAAGAAGAAGAAGAAGAAGAAGAAGAGAGAGAGAGAGAGAGAGAGAGAGAGAGAGAGAGAGAGAGAAAGGGACTATTGATGTATCAGATAGAAAGGGACTAAAGAGACTCAAAAGCATCCTTAGTTCATAATGAGCTCTAGGTACATGTTTTAGCTGTAAACATTATAATCTGATCTGTGTCATATTTCTTGGGAAAAATACAGACTTACACATGAGGGAAAAATTGCTGAAGAGGTTAAACTCTAAGACCATATGTATTTTGACTGTAAGTCTAATTTATTAGCAGTTTTCAGGGGATAACTAAACTGCTCTTGATTATGAGACTTTCAGCATCTAGAAGGGTGGAGCTTGGCATGCGCAGAACTCTGACAACATGCCCCCAAGTCAGGAAAGTCTCACTGTCAGGTGTGGTGTTTCAGATGAGAACATCCCCCACAGTCTCGCATTTCAGTACTCAGTACCCAATAGTGGCTCTGTTAAGGTAGGTTTAGGAAGTGTGGCCTTGCTAGAGGAAGTATATCACTGGTGGGTGGCTTTGACGTTCCAAAAATTCACGCCATTCTCAATTTACTCTTTCTGCTTTCTTGCTTTGGCACTGAAGATGTGAGCTCTCTAGCCACCATTCCTGCCATGCCCGCTCCATGGCAGACACTTATCTCTGTATCGCTAAGCCTAAATAAACCCTTTCCTTCAAGGTTGTCTTGGTCATGGTATTTTACTCCAGTCAATCCAGCATGGGGTGTAGGTTGCCAAAAGTCAGAAAAACCACCAGAGAGAGGTCCTGCTCTCACTGTTAGAAGCCTTACTAAGAGACCAAGCTACATAATTGTCACACACGTGCAGAGGGCCTATGTAGGTCCCATGCAGGCTCCCTGGTTGTTGTTCAGCATCCATGAGCTTCAACAAGCTCAGGTCAGTTGTCTCTGTGGGTTCCGCCATCCTGACCCCTCCTCTGTTTTTTTCACAAGACTCTCAGAGCTCAACACAGTGCTTGTCTATGAATCTCTACCTGTACTTCCATCAGTTACTGGATAAAGTATCTCTGATGGCAATTAGGGAAGTCACTATTCTGCTCACAGTAGATGGCTAATACAGGGACCCTCTCCACTATTGCTAGGAGTCTTAGTTGAGGTTATCCCTGTGAGTTCCTGGGGTTTTCCCTGCAACCAGGTTTTCTCCCTAACCCCTAAATTCACCCCGTAAAGACATCTTTTTTGTTACTGTCTCCCTCCATCCTGCTTCCAACCCACCTCCTGGACCCAGCCCATGCAAGCCACTCCTTCTAGTTTCCATCCCTCCATCTCCCCAATCCCCACTCCCAGTTTATTCAGGAGATCTTTCCTACTTCCCCTTCCCAGGAAAATGCATGCATCCCTCTTTGGGTCCTCCTTGTTATCTAAACTCTCTGGGGCTGTGGATTGTAGGTTGGTTATTCTATACTTTACTCCTAATAACCACCTTTGAGTGAGTACATACCATGTTTGTCTTTCTGGGTCTGGGTTACCTTGCTCATATGATTTTTTTTCTAGTTCTGTCTATTTGCCTACAAATCTCATGAGGTCATCTTTTTTTACAGCTGAGTAGTACTCCATTGTGTAAATGTACCACTTTTTCCATATCCATTCTTCAGTTGAGGGGCATGTAGGTTGTTTCCAGGTTCTGGCTGTTACAAATAATACTGCTATGAACAAAGTTAAGCAAGGGTCCTTGTTGTTTGATTAAGAATCCTTTAGCTATATGACTAAAGTTGGTATAGCTGGGTCTTGAGGTAGATTGATTCCCAATTTTCTAAGAAAACACCATACTGATTGCCAAAGTGGTTATACAAATTTGCATTCGCATCAGTGGAGGAGTGTTTCCCTTACTCCACATCCTCTCCAACATAAGCTGTCCTCAGTGTTTTTTAACTTAGCCATTCTGACAGATGTAAGATGGTATCTCAACGTCACTTTGATTAGCATTTCCTTAATGACTAAAGATGTTGAGAAACTCCTTAAATGTACCTCAGCCATTTGAGATTTTTTTCTGTTGAGAATTCTCTGTTTAGATCTGCAACCCATTTTTAAATTGAATTATTTGGTATTTTCCTGTCTAGTTTCTTTAGTGGGTGACTTTTCTAATATTTTTATTAGCTTTTTATTCACAAAGAAGAGTTGACTGTAATGCCTTTCTTTTTAGTAGTTTGAGATAATCTTAGAATGCTTGAATGGCCATGATCATTATGAAGTACAAGGTGGCTATGATGAGAAGAGGCATAGCAAACAAGCACACAGATAAATGACAAGCCTTTAGATGGTGACAAGGAAGGAATTGAAACGCACATGCAGGTAATGCAGTGGGTGATTGATTGGAAAGACAAACCTTCCATTCTACAGGAGGAGAGGGGACAGTTGACAGCTTAGATGTGAGGCGAAGGAATGATTCCACATCTGGGCATACCCTAAAAAGCAGCGAAAAAGATAAAATATATGAATAAATATGCCCATTATAATTATTAGTTAGACTAGCACACTTAAAATCAAGGTGTGTCAGTAGAGAAATGAAAAGTCCTGCTATATGTTCAATCTTTAGGAAATATTATGTCATTAAAATGATAATTCAGAACATTATAGAACGATAAGAACTCAGCAAGTGCTGCCAGGATTGTCTTTGTTGCTGAGTTTCCTTACAAGTACATCATGGTTCTTATTTCTGAATTTTATGTTTAGTTTCTGCTTTATCTTTGTTTTAATCTAGCATTTCTGTAGTTTCAGAGTTTGATATTTTTATGTAATTCATCCTTAAGATGTTAGGCAGCTCCACTTTTCACAGAAACCTTAAACAAAATGAAGTAAGTAAGAAACTCATGTTGATGTCTTCAGGAGTGTAGCTCACCCTGCTGAGAAAGCAAATAGAATTAATAAACCAGTTTTCTTGCTCATTTACTGAGTATAAAATATATTTACAAACAATATTTATTTGGGTAAATTTTTAAAAGAAAAAATGGAGCTTTGAAACACACCAAGAAGGAAAAATAATCTCGTGTGATTTTAAACGATTTTACGATCAAGAAAAGCTTCTACCTGGTGTCTAAACAAACAGTGTTGGTTCACACTTTAGATCCAAGTGTATGTAATATAAAAGAGAGTTTAGCTGATTGCTATAAGATGAAGTTTACACAGGTGTTTATACCACTCTAGAGGCAGTGGGACCTGGGAGAAATGAGCAGATAAAGGAGGTAAACTAAAGTCCCATACAATAGCCAACTTTATTCAGAGCATCAGACAGTTTATACTCTGACAGGTAAGAAGAGTCATTTGAATAAAGTGTCCAATCACAAAGACAAGCTGCAGCTGGCAAAAAGTCCTTCGTGAGCTTCAGCAGGTTCTAGATGGTGTAGATGTTAGGTGGGCCAACCAAAGGGCCAGCTGTAGGCCTGGGTGATAGCTGAGCAGGTCAATTCAGGTCACAGGGACCATCTGCCTCAGGTGAGGGGGTGGAGCCAGCTTCACTACACCCACATCATCAAGGTCAATTGTCCCTCACTTATAGTGAGAGGTGGATCCATCTCTTTCTAGTGTAGGGGCCAGCTCTGCAGTGCAGGTCAGGGTCAGCTTTCTTGTTGCTGTGTCCAGCAAGAGGCAGGGCCAGCTTTGCCAGGGTCAGTGAAGGACAGGGATGGCTCAGCATGGCCCTCTAATTTCATCAAGAATGGTTCCTATGGTCCTCAGAGAGGACACAGGCCACAGGCATCAACACAGACCCTAGATACAGCCAAACTATAGACCCAGACATGGCCCTTGGCAGTAGCTCAGGTCCAGATGACATCTCCTGATAGAAGCACTGGCCAATCAGATCAGGATTACCAGTGGCCAAGTCAGAGGAGCAGCAGTTGGCAATTGACTTCAGAGGATTTTCCACCAGAAAGCAAAGCTCTGATGGGTAAATCTGGGATAGGCAAGGCCCCAAGAGCCTTGGCCCCAGAATGTCTCTTGCTACTGCTGTGTCTTTGCATGTCTGCTGCTGCAGTTTTTTTCTGGTATCTGACATGGTATGAATGGGTGTGGGGCCATTCCCACTGCCTTAAATGTAGTGTGATTATCGCATGGAAATTTCCCATTCTACTGGGCATTTTTATTCGTGTATTGTTATGAAAATGATTTCCACCTAAACTGTACTGTTTGACTGAAGCGATGATTTTCTACGATAACACTGTCAATTTAAATAGAATTCTGATGATTGAGGGGTTTTAATAAATATAGTAAGGTTAGCCTATTGGGAAAATTAATATAGGTAAAGGTAGGATAAAGTGTCCCTCCCTCTGATAAAGCAGAGGCTTCAGAGGATAAAAAAATAAAACAAGGAAATGTTACACAGCTAGAACACACATGTTTCTTTCTTTTTGTTTACTTGAAAAACTGCATTTATTGATCCTTAAACCCAACACAAAGCTCTACACAAGAGTTGTGAAGGCTCCTTGACCTTGCAGTCACAACATGTGCACTGATGTCTGCTTGCTTCTATTTCTCCAGGCTCCGATGCTGTTTTCTGTTAAGAGGACTTCTCGAGCTCTCTTCCTCCAAAGTCTCTCAGCCTTTGTGATCATCTTCAGATGCAGGTGGTAAAAAACAGAAAGACCCAGAAGTTTCTCCACAGGCTTAGAGAGGTGAGCCCCGCAGCCAATCCAATGCTGGATCCGGTCCAGGTTGAAGTCTACCAGTTTTTCTCCCTTACTGTTAGTTGGGCAGTGGATTGAAGAAACCCAACTGCTCCAGGAAGCAGCCATCTCTGGGACACTCATTGTGAGCAGCCACAATGCGGTAAAAGGGGCTGCTTGGTTCAGCCACTCAAGGCTAGGCAGATGTTTAGGTGGCCTCCACGGTACACTTTGCAGAGAAAGGTTGTAAGGTACAGGACTAGTGACCTTGTGGCTTTCCTCCTTGCATAGACCAGCTGCGCAGAGCCTGAAGCCTGAAGGAGCACACCAAGAGGCCTCACACTCACATTCAAGATCTGGAAAGCCCTCTGCAGAACAGAACACATGAGTTTTTAATGAGGAGCTGTAAAGACTGTGGCTTAGGTTAATGATGAAGAAAAACAATTGAGTCCCAGAGGCCCAGCTAGCTTACATTCTTCACATCTTAATGTTAAGAGATGTGTTCATGGGTTTTGGTGTTTACCATAATAAAACAAAGGTATAAATAATGATTTAAGTTTAGATTAGGATGCTTTTGTTAATGGCTTTGAGGGATAAAATCTTGGACAGCAATTTAAAGTTTAGAAAGGCATACTTTTAATAGCTGACTGAGGGACTCATTGAGGTCACAGAACAATGACAGTCCAATTATTATTTGCTGACATGCCTTTCTTGGTAGGATAGATTGGTGACCAAAGGTGGCGATTAATTCTTTGTACCCATTTCTGCCCTCAGCTTCCTGATACATACATACATACATACATACATACATACATACATACATACATACATATATATATATAAAACTGTTGATGAGTGGGTACACACCCTGAGGATTTAATGCAGACATGACTGTTTTTCATATATCAAAGTATAGATTTGTGATTCTTTTAAGATTTCCTATAAAATTACTCTTTGAGATAAGTAGTAAAGTGATTGCTCCTTTCTTTGTAAGTACAAAATGCAGCCTGCCAGGAAAAGAACTGTCCGAGAAAGATGCCTTGCTTGCTTTCACTCTGTTAAACTAGCACAAGTTGCTTAGGTATGAATATATGTGGGCTCTTGGGAATAATTTGGTTTTCACCCGTAATACATAAAATGTTTAATTACGTAAGGGCTATGGAAAATATGGTTTTTACTTGGATTCATTGTAATTGCTCCCCTAAAAATAGAATGTAACTGCATTTTAATGTTTATATTGCTTGAAAGAAAAATACTGGGTTATATAAGCTAAAAGGGAAAAAAAGACGTGAGAGACAGAAAGCACCAGGGAAGATGTAGGAGGAAAGTTGGAAGGAAGACATCAAAAGAGACAGAGGGAACTATCAGGAGAATAGAATAGAAGGAGCAAGAGTAAGAATAATAAAACGAAGAGCTAAGCTTTGGCCCCAGTAAAGTCCTCGTGTATCAGTCTGTATAGTAGCTCATCTGCTCTACATCCCCGCTTCAGTTTATCTGACCTGCTGAAGACTTGGCATTCATCAGCACCCTAGGTGAGCTCCTGATGTTGGAGATGTGTGTGCCTCTGTGTGTGTGTGTGTGTGTTGTTTTTCACTGATCCCAGAGAATTATGTTTAGCTCCCCTTGCCAGCAGCCCCTGAGAGTTAAATTTTAGTCCCTCAGACAGAAAAGTCAAGTATGTCCAACTCCCAGGCTGTCTCTCAATCCCTGTGCTGCTGGAAGCCTGTCCTTGTGGCAACAATACAGGATGGCTTTGACAGCAGTGTGGCCCCTGGACAGCAACAAGGCCATAGGTTGCAGCCAAACCCCAGACTTCTTTGTAAGCTTTGGTGGCAACCCAGGCCTCAGACTTTAACACAGACCCTGGCTGTAGTTGGACATGGGCTCAGACATGGTTCTCAGTAGCAGCCAGGTCTGGATATCACCATTGTCCTAGATGGCAGCAAAGGTCACACAGAACATCATGGCCCCAGTGGCGTGCAGCCCCAGATACCAACACAGTCCCAGGTGGTAGCCCAGCCCCTGGAAATTAGACGGCCCTCAAAGATAACAGGAGCCACAGACAACATTATAGCCCTCAGCTGCAGTCATGGCCTGAAATTAATCATGGCACCAGGTAGTAGTATATGCCACTCACATCTGTAGGGAGTCAGCTACAGCAGGACCTTGTGTACAATTCAAGTGGCTGATCAGACCCCAGTCAACCACATGGCCTTTAGCCCTCAGTAGTAGCTCAGACCTAGACAATACCAGGGCCCAAGGTGGCAGCACCAGACACCCAGACCAGCATGGCTGCAGTGATAGCACAGTCCTCAGACACTAACAAGGCCATAGGTTGTGGCCCAGACCCTGGGCTCCTGTGTGGCCTTTAGTGGCAACATGGGCCACAAACATTAACACAGACCCTGGCTGCTGTAGGGCCACCGACATGGCTCTAAGCAGCAGTTCAGGACTAGATAATAACACTATGCCTTCACGTGGCAGCACAGGTTGCTCACATCAGCCTAGTTCTCACAGTGGTCCTCAGACACCTACATGGCCAGAGGGGACATCCCAGATACTAGGCATCTCTCTGAACTTTGGTGGCAACTTGGACTGTGAATGTCCACACAGACGCTGGCTGTGGTGGGACCATGGACCCAGACATGGTCTTTGACAGTAATTCAGGTCCAGATGTCACTATGGGATAATACTTCTATATGTTGTGAATATGTATTGCTCTCATTGGTTAATAATAAAGCTGATTTGGCCTATAGCAAAGCAGAATAAGGCTAGGTGGGAAAGCCAAACAAAATACGGAGAGGAAAAAGGGCGGGGTCAGGGAGGGAGAAATGAGCCAGCCACAGGGAAAGCAAGATGCTAGAGGTCTGGTAAGCCACAAGTCTTGTGGCAAAAATTGTAGATTAATAGAAATGGGTTAATTTAAGTTGTAAAAGCTAATTAGTAATAAGCCTGAGTTGTAGGCCAAGCATTTTGTGATTAATTTAAGACTTTATGTGTTTGTTTGGGACCAGGCTGTTGAGGCAAAAGAAAACTCCATTAACAGTTAAGTCCCTCATAATTGGGAGCACTGACACTCTCTCCAACATTATTGGACATGCGCAATTGAATACAGAGCTCCACCTGTGTCCCTGCGGTATGCAACTGGCTGATTACTGTGGTCCTTGAGTCTGCTCTTCAGGACTCTTAGAATAAAGGCAGGATGACCTAGGCAGTACTTCTCTGTTAGATCTGGATTTCACAAAATGATCCCTTGGCTGTGTCCCACTAGAACACTGGTCTGGTGCAGTCATGTAGCCAGGAACACTCTGGGGAGTGTGAAATGCTCTTGCTCCAGGGCAGTGTCTGTCACAAGAGGAAGGCTGATCTGCATTGCGCATGCACATACACTGTTGGAGGGAGGCTGCTTGTTGGTTCCCAGCCTCCTGGCTAGCTTAGACCCAAAATAATCACACAGAAACTGTATTAATTAAAGCACTGCTTGGCCCATTANCTAACTCTTACGTATTAATTTAACCCATTTCTATTAATCTGTGTATTGGCATGTAGCTATGACTTACCGGCAAAAGTTTCAGCATCTGTCTTCGGCAGAGGCTCCATGTCTTCTCTTTGACTCCGCCTTCTTCCTCCCATGCTGTAGGCCAAGCCAGTTCTTTATTCATTAACCAATAAAAGCAACACACAGACAGACAGACCTCACACCAATACTCTATCCATTTGATAGTTTCTGGAATACATTATTTTGTCTTTTCTTCACTTTGCCTATCTTTTGCTATTTTCCTTTTAATTGATGTGATGTTGCCAGGTAATCTCACGAGATATGGTATAAACAGACATCCAAGAAAAATATCATGCATTGATACCTGTATTCCACAAGAAACAAAGCAGCCTAGCATTCTTTTTAGCTGGAGCATACCTCCACAGGTATGGGGTCTAGAGGCTACAGTGTGAGGGGCCTTTACAATTGACCAAGGGGCATGTTCTGGATAATATACTTTTATTTTTGTACATAAACAACTCCATATGCTTTGCAAGGCTGAGTTAAAACTGTTATGTTATTTATAGTCTCCCTCCCTCCTCTATTTGGGATCAAAATCAGGGGGTCCCCATGATCCTAGGCAAAAACTCTATCAGAGGACAACACCCAGCATTGAAGTCTGATTATTGAACTTCATTACAATTGTTATTCTTAAAAGGTACCAGAAGAAAAGAACACCTGAGAGGCCTGAACAAGTTGAAGGGAGTCTGTGTTTACTACCAGTGAGGTTGTCCTGGGAAGATTAGCAGGAAGCAGCCCCAATTTCCATTTGGTTTGATTTCTAAAGAGCAAAAAAATGCAAATACGTTGCTTACAGAAAGCAAATGTTGTTTACAGAAGAGAAAAGATTACAGTTAGATGATCAGGCAGTTAACCTTTAGCTTAGGGTCACATGGTTTAGGAATTTAGTGCTGTTCCAGAAACCAATTTTATCCAAGACAGTATTAGCACTTGGAGTAGTCTTAGGACTACTTTGATGAGATGGCATAGCTCTAGTTCAGGGCCTACTACAGGTATCATCCTCTGTGAAAAAACAACATGTGTACCTTTCTTGGTCTATGAAATAATTCAAATATGCCAACTCTTTCTGAAGCTTAATATTTAATCTTACTACAGCAAATTACCATTGCAACCCAATCTATCTTTTCCAAAATAAAATAAGACTAGGTACTTGTCACTATATGGAATACATAGCCAATACCATTTAAAGAAGCAAGATTTTATTTTGACTCATCCAAAGAATTTTACTCCATCATTGTTGGTGGAGATTGCTCATTTGTTCCCGGCTGCCTAGACCCAAAATAATCATACAGAAACTATGTTATTTACATCACTGCTTGGCCTATTAGCTCTAGTTTATTGTTGGCTAGCTCTTACAACCTAAATTAACCCATCTCCATTAATCTGTGTATTGTCACATGGCTGTGGCTTACCTGCAAGGTTCAACGTGTGTCTCTGGCAGTGGCTACATGGCACCTTGCAACTCCATCTTCTTTCTCTCAACATTCAGTTTAGTTTTCCTTGCCTAGCTCTACTTTGCCCCATCACAGGCCAAGGAAAAAAACTTCTTTATTTATTAACCAATGAAAACAACGCATATACAGAAGGACTTCCCACACTACATCATGGTCAGATGGCATGGTGGTAGCAGTGGTTCCTTCAACCCCTACTGGTGGGAGCATAAGGTGGCTTCTTACATCAGAGCAGGCAGGAAGCCGAGAATAGTACCAAAAGCAGGCTAATAACAAAGTGTCTCTCAGGGTCTGATTTCTGTCATTCAGAATCCTTATCTCAAAGGTTTCCATCACCTCCCAAACATTACCACCAACGACCAAGAAGAGTTCAAACCAGGAGCCTATGGGGAATACTTGATCTTCAATCTATAACACTGTCCATGGTAGGTTAAGGTTCGTTCTTAAGGCAAGTTGCTGGAGAAAGGAGGGGTTTCAGTGAGGCTCTCTGCCATGCATATATTTTGGCCATGTCTGTGTATACTGTTAACGAAATGACATATGCTTGCTAGTAACTTAGCAGTCCTTCCCTTCTCACCTTCCCCATGGTTACTCAATTTTTTAAAAAAGGAAATTTATGGTTGTATGGTAAAAGTTTATTATCCTTTCTATGGCTAATATAAGTTCTGGAATCCTGGGCCAAGCTTTGTACCCTGTTCATAAGAATCAAATTAAAAGATACATGTGAGGATTTAAATCTTTATTTCATATCGCTTTTTTTCTTTGACTGTTTGCCTGACTTTTCCATAAAGACAATATTTTCAAAACTTTGCAAGTTAAGTGACTGGTAATCACTGGAGATTGTGGTTCCTGCATTAACTCACATTCCAAGTGTCCATGTCTTTGGCCAAAGCTAAAATCTACTTGGAAAGGAGATTTCACAGAACATCCCACGTACTTTAGTTGTGGTCCAGAACTGCAGTACAACTGCGAGGTTGACCACCCACCATCCATGGTGCAAACTGAGCACACCCGGAAATATTGCCCATCACGTATTTGCTATGCAAGCTGGATGTGCCCGTATGTGTTCCTGCCTCCATTTCCCCTCTTGAACTATGACCTTCCATTGAGCATGCTCAGTAGCATCCATCTAACTTGTCTTGAAGTGCTTTCCCAGAGCTATATGTACAGGTTTTCCAGATAAACTCCCTACACTCCCCAGCCCAGTGAAAGCAAGGTCTTGCATCATTTTTCAAACTCTTCTCGCCTACTTCAGGCAATCTTTCTCTACGCTCTTGTTTCTTGATCACGCTTGGTTTGACTTCCTGATCATGGGATGCAAGTTCATTATGTGGGGTAAGAGTCCCGGTTTTGTTTTTTGTTGTTATTGCTTGTTTAATTTTTCTTTTCTTTTCTTTTTGTTTCTTTTTTGAAACACAATATAAATTCATCACACAGAATGTTTCAGCTTTTATTTTAGACTGAAATCTGCAGTTGATTAGTAAATTCCTGCATTTCTTGAAAAAGCATAAAAACCACATTTTCAATTATACTAAATTAAATAAAACCAAATCCACATTTTTTTAATATTAGAAGTGGTAAAGCCAGAGAGTGTTGTTTACACAGGCTGTAAGAATTAACATGGAATTATAAATTCTACTCCTGCATGATTTGTTTATTCTATGTATTTCCTAAGACATAAATGGAAGGTATTAGACATACTGTCAGGACTCCTAAATCTCACAAAATGGTGATGGCCTGGAGGTGATACAGCGATAACCCTAAACCTAGGAAGCCAGAGTGACACTGATACTGAGTCCTCTTTGTACAAACTAGGTTGCCAATCTGTACCTGGATGTGAGGGAAGGGACAAAATAATATCCCTACCTGTGTTTTTCCACCAGCATCCAGAGACCACAGGAGAGACACAGGCCAATCTCAGAAAGGGGTGATGCAATGAACAGAAAGCTACCTGAACTTCCCTCTGATCTGTGCTGTTGCTGTGCTAGTGAAGACTGAATTTTCAATTAAGGTGATGGCGCTTGGCATCTCTGGTCAAAGTTCCATCATCTCCTTTATCCATCACCCTGTGCAATTTAAACGTCAGTCCATTTTAAAACCCTACTTTTGAAAAATTACAGAGCACTCATACAAGAATTAAATTTTAATAAAATTCCTGTAGACTGTTACCTAGAAATTTATAGACTATGAACAAATTCCAGATCCTTCTGAAGACACATCAGAGGCCAATTCTGAGGCCATGATGGGTCAAATGCATGACTGATGCAAAGCTTTATTTTGATCAGTTTGTTGTTATTTACACACAAGATACACAGACTCTAGATTAACTTTCTCAACTAATACTTGAAAACTATCTTAATTTCCCTACATCTCCAAGAACTAGGGAACCAATTCTCATTCACCAAAATCAGAGAGGGGCTTGGCCTCCCTCTTTCAAGAGAGAGCATTTCCCTTCTGCATATTTTTGAAGAGTCTTTTGAATATAAGTAACAGAGAAATTCGCTTGAGTACCAAACTAGGTAAACAAAATCTGATACCAACACTCTTGTTACACATAAAATCGAACTTCCGGTAGGAGACAAACCTTAAAATCGTATCATGCCTTCCAATGATTCATCCTAACCACACCATTTAAGACAGTGCAGTCTTTGATGAGTCTGGTCATCCCAGATCTGGTGTCTGAGGTACAAACTGCAGAGGGCTAGTCAGACCTCTCTCTAAGCTTGTCTACCATAAGTAGATATAACGAGATAAAAAAAAAAGTTAAAAAAACAACCAAACAGGTAACCAGCGGGAAAGCAGAAACAGATGTTTCCTGGGCTTTTAGAGGCAATCCCTAGAATTGAACTAAGCTTAGGAGTTCCCTATTGTTAGAGTGTAAGCAAGGGTCTAGCCAAGAAAAGCCTGGGATGCCATGTGGGTCTTATTCCGGGCTGTCGCTGAAGGGAGGTCCTGAAAGAATATTCAGGAAGTAGAACCAAGGATGAAACAAGTTGCACTTTTATATTTTACAGTCCTCTAAGTAGCCTGTGAGATGAAGACATATGTATTATTTACAGAGTTTTTCGTCCTGAAAACCTGTACACACAATTAAAATGATCCAAGTCGTGAGTGAGACCAGTGAAGTCCAGGAGGCAGGAGGGATGTCTTGGAGTACTTACAGACACCACGAAGGACGGGGATGTTAAGAGCTGTTGGCTGGTGCCCCCCACCCCGCCCCAGTGTAAAAACTGTTCTCCGAAACTCGCTGGATACCTGGCTCCTCAAGAGGGCGTTGGAACCCGGTTCTGGTGATTTCTCTGGACTCTTGGCTCTTGGCGATCTTTAGGCTGAGTCCAGGGTTTGGAAAGAAGGTTGTCTGGGAGACTGGATGGGTGATTATCTCTATTCTTGTCAGTCATAGCCAGGCTCCAGCCTCCTTCATCATGCATGCTCAACTCCACACCTCGAGTGATTGTGTCTTTAACGCCGTTCCCAGGCAATCAGAGTGTTCAGGACAGGCTGTTAAGCAGCGTGATCAAAATCACTGGCATCTGTCGTGGAAGGCAAAGAAGCAAAATACACAGCCCAGCGCTGAGACGCCGGAGGGGGGCGCTTGCGACATCCTAAGGATATCCTACTCAGGAGAAGATGAGGCAGAGTTGGATTCATGTTTCAGCAACACTGCCTGTCACTTTCCCTAAGTTCAGGGGTCAAGCTCTGCCCTTAGCTGTAGGGAGAAACAAGTGTCGTGTCCTTACCTAAGCTGTCCTGGACCTCACTTAAGGACTGGTGAAATCCGGGATTAGTCAGTTCTGAGTTGGGCCTGAAGTTCTGTATGCCGGGAAGGGGCTTCAGGACGTCGGGCCTGCTGCTTGGGAACCGCACTCCCGGGGTTCCCCTGAAACCAGCTGGCAGTGCTGCCTCGGGTCCACAGGGCA
>LOEQ01012710.1:1927-21044 GCA_001685075.1 Bramus lutescens
CCCCACAACCTCTCCAGCATAAGTTGTCATCAGTGTTTTTTATCTTGGCCATTCCTACAGGTGTAAGATGGAAATTCAGAGTTGTTTTGATTTGCATTTCCCTGATGACTAAAGTTGAACATTTCCTTTAGTGTTTTCCAGCCATCAAATGATCTGTTAACTCACTGATGTGAGATTTTTCTAGCTTATTTCTATACGCATTTAGTGTTATGAACTTTCCTCTTAACACTGCTTTCATTGTGTCACATAAATTTGAGTATGTTGTGTGGTCATTTTTGTTGAGTTTTATGAAGTCTTTAATTTCTTCCTCTATTTCTCCCTTGACACATTAATGATTCAGATGAGCACTGTTTAATTTCCATGTGTTTGTGGGATTTCTGGAATTAGAGTTGCTGTTGAATTCTAATTTTAAGCCATGGAGATACAATAAGATATTATTGTTATTACAATTTTATTTTGAATCTATTGAAATTTGCTCTGTTACCTAGTATGTGGTCAATTTCTAAGAAGATTTCATGAGGTGCTGAGAAGAAGGTATATTCTTTTGTGCTTGGATAGAATGTTCTATAGATGTCTGTTAAGTCCATTTGAGTCATAGCATCTCTTAGTTCCCTGTTTTCTCTGTTAAGTTTCTGTCTGACAAACCTGTCCAGTGGTGAGAGTGGGGTGTTAAAGCCTCCCACTATTGGTGTGTACGGTTTAATGTGTGATTTAAGCTTTAGAAGTGTTTCTTTTGCAAGGAGAAGAGCAGAGAAAAATGTAGAGCTCAATAAAAATCAATTCAAAAGAGAAGTGTTTCTTTTACATATGAGGGTGCGCTTGTATTTGGGGCAGAGATGTTCAGTATTGAGATTTCCTTTTGATGGATTTTTCCTGTGCCAAAGATAAAATATTCTTCTTTGTCTCCTTTGATTAATTTTAGTTTGAAGCCTATTTTGTTAGATATTAAGATAGCTACACCCACTTGTTTCTTAGGTCCATTTGATTGGAAAATTATTTCCCAACTCTTTATTCTGAGGCAATGTCCGTCTTTGAGGTTTAGGTGTGTTTCTTGTATGCAGAAGAAGGATGGATTCTGTTTTCATATGCAATCTGTTAGCCTATGTCTTTTTATAGGTGAGTTGAATCTATTTATATTAAGATATATTAATGACCAATGATTGCCAGCTAGTATTATTTTATTTTTAATTGTTGGTGACGTTATTGTGTGTGTTTTTCTTTTCTTTGGGATTTGCTGCTGTGAGATCATCTGTTTTCTGTGTTTTTGTGGATGTAGCCAACTTCCTTGGGTTGGAGTTTTTCCCTTCTAATACTTTGTGTAGGGTGAGTTTGTGGATAGGTATTGATTGAATCTGGTTTTTGTGGAATATATTGTTTTGTCCATCTATGGTGATTGAAAGTTTTGCTGATTATGGTAGTCTGGGCTGGCATCCGTGGCCTCTTAATGTCTACATAGTTCTTGACCAGGGCCTTCTGACTTTCACTGTTTCCATTGAGAAGTCATGTGTAATTCTGACAGGTCTGACTTTATATGTTACTTGGCCTTTTTCCTTTGAAGCTTTTTAATATTCTTTCTTCATTCTGTTTGTTTGTTGTTTTGCTTATTATGTGGCAAGGGGACCATTTTTGATCCAGTCTATTTGGTGTTCTGTAAGCTTCTTGTATCTTCATAGGCATATGGGGTTTTTTTTTAGGTTGGGAAAGTTTTCTTCTATGATTTTGTTAAATATATTTTTCTGTGCTTTTGAGTTGGACTTATCCTTCTTCCATCCCTATTATTTTTGTTTGGTCTTTTTATGGTGTCCCATATTTCCTGGATATTTTTTGTTAAGCTTTTGTTAAATTTAATGTTTTCGTTGACTGATGGGTCTATTTCCTCTATCATATCTCCAGCGCTTGAGATTCTCTCTCCCATCTCTTGTATTCTCCTCTTTATGCTTGCATTTGAGGTTTCTGATCATTTTCTCAATTTCTCTTTCTATAATCCCCTCAGATTGTATTTTCTTTATTGTTTCAATTTCAGTTTTCAAGTCTTGAACTGTTTCTTTCATCTGTTTGATTGCTTTTTCTTGGTTTTCTTTAAGGAATTTGTTGATTTCTTCCAATTTTTAATTTGTGTTTTCCTTCATTTCTTTGAGGAAATTATTCATTTACTCTTTAAGGGCCCCAAGCATTCTCCTAAAGTTATCTTTTAAGTCATTTTCTTCTGTTTTATCTATATTTGGTGAGTATTGCTTTAATAGGGCCACTAGTTTTTATTGGTATCGTGATGTTCTTTGTCATGTTGCATGTGTTCTTACCTTGTCTACCCATCATTTCCTCTGATTGATGTATTTGGGGCTGTGTGTATCTCTGGTGATCAGTCTTCGAGGTGCCAGTGAATCCAAGGCTCAGAATTTTCCTCCTCATGGTGCAGTCAGGGCCAAGGTTCTAGTCACCCTGTTGGTCACTCTGTGTTCTTGGAGGTTGCTCAGTACTGCCAGGGGTTGCTCTGCAATACTGGGGGTCTTCTGGGCTTGCACCCACAAATGTTGCTTGGTTAGGGCTGTTTCTGCTATGGTTGCTGCCTTGGGCCTGCACTGGCACGGGTCACTGCCTCAGGCCTGATCTGGTGGAGGTCACTGGTTCAGGCCTGTGTGCTTAGATGCACTCCCATGGAGGTACCTGGCTTGGGCTGCTCTCATAGAGATCCCAGGCTTGGGCCCCATCCTGCAGAGGTCTCTGGTTCTGGTCTACTCCCTCAGCAGTTGCTCCCTGCACCTACTCCTGTGGAGTTCACTGCCTAAGGCCTGCTCTGGCAGAGGTTGCTGTTTCAGGCCTGTTTCTGTAGATGTTCCTGGACTGGGCGACTCCCATGGAGGTTCCTGGCTTAGGCTTCATTAAGTCTTTACTTGACTGTATTTTTGATAGGTTCCTCTAAATTCTCTTTCCTTCACTTCTGTACTTCTTTGATGTCTTTGCATTGCACAATTTTAACAAGAATCCCATAAGTTAGTGTGTTAGTTACTTTTGTATCATCATGACAAAAATGTTTGACAGCAACAACTTAAAGAGCAGGGAGGTTCTATTTTGGCTCAGAGTTTCAGAATGTGTCAATCATTACTTGAAAATCATGGTAGACTGTGCTGGAGAGATAGGTCGGCTGGTAAAAGCACTTGCTATACCAGTATGTGAACCTGAGTTCTCATCCCCAGAATCCATGTAAAAGCTGGATGTTTAGCACAAGTACTTATAATCCCAGTACCCCTATTTGAAGAACAGAGGCAGAGAGAGGAGGATCCCTGGAAAATGGGGACTAGCAAAATTAATGGATATAGAAAGACCAACAGCAAATAGACCCTGTTTCAAACAAGGTAGAATATAGGAAGAACTCCCAAAATTGTCCCCTGATTGTCATATTCATGTTGTGACACACATGTGCTCACATTCACATACACATATCACACACACCACCAACACCACCACAAAAGAAAACATATAGTAGAACAACTTAGTCCATACAAAAGGGGTTGTCAGTTTGATATACTCTAGGTAGGCTTCTGGACATGACTAGGAGGAATTATCTTTATTTTGTTAATTGAGGTATGTAAAGCCCCCACTGTGGGTGGCCTCATTTCCTACCTTGTATAAATGGAGAAAAGGAACTGGGCAGCAGCATGCATTCAACAATTTCTGCACCTTGATAGTAGATACAATATACTTATCTGCTTCTGTCTAGCTCTCTGCTGCTATGATTTTCTCACCATGATGGATTATAAACTCAAACTGAGTCAAAATAAACCTCCTTTTCCATAAATTGCTTTATATTTGGAATTCATTAGAATGACTTACAGGCTGTGGTTCAGCTAATTGAACAATGGCTATGTATGAAAGGAAAGTCTAAGAAACCAATAGTTGTTCAGTTCACGAGGCTGGATGTCTCAGCTGTCTTCAGTGTCTGCTGGAATCCAGAAGTAGGCTCTGATGCCAATGAAGGAATGGACTTGCCAGTGGGAGTGAGGGCAAGCAGGCAAGGAGAGCAAGCTTCCTTCTCCCGTGTTCTTATTTAGGCTTCCAACAGAAGGTGTGGCCCAGATTAGATCTAGATTAAAGATCTGTATTAAAGGTGTGTCTTTCTGCCCCAAAGATCCAGATTAGAAATAGATTTTCCTACTTCAAATTAAGCAGAAACCCCTTATAGGTATGCCCTTACATTTCTGGGTTTTAGTTAATTCCAGATATAGTGAAACTGACAACCAAGAATAGTTATTATGCCTATAACACTCAGTTTTCTCTTTCTTTTTAAGTCTACTTTAAGCTATTAACAATTTTTACACAGTGCTTTCATTAACTGATATGAAATATTTTTAAACAATATGTTCTCTGTATGACCCCTCCTATAGACTTCAGGGTTCGGAGATATTTTGAAATGACCAAAACCACATTTCTGTCGCTTTGTATGATTTATTTATGTGAAATACCATCCTCAGCATTGCAAATTATAAAATATTGAACAACCCTGAAAACTAAAGGTACTGTAAAATAGTGACCCCAAATTCCTCTATCTAAAAATGAAAAAGCAAAGCCCTCTCATTTGCATGAAAGCTTGGTTTAATCTTTAACAAATTGTAAAATTATATGTGTATCAAATAATTGTTTTTAAACAAATTTCTTTATGACTATCAGTAAATGTTTCTTTGTGTATATATTTCATAAATCCACATGCCTGTGGAGGTGGCAAAAATCACATACTCACAAAAAAGTATCCACCTTTTGGGGGGAATCAGAAGGCCTCTGGGTAGAGAAGTTAGTGTTATAATGAGCAAAGTGTACTCCAGGTTCCTAAAGGAATGGTTTGCTTGTAAGTGCCTTACCAAAACAGCAGCAGCAATGACAGCAATACAAACAACTCTGAAGGGGCACTCCCAATTATTTAGTGGGGACAGCAGCCTTTTCATCACCGACAAGCCTAGGTGATGGCTCATAAACGCACACTGCCACTGAGATACATCAGCACCTCTTGTTCTTCAGTTTCTGGAAGAGCCCAAGTGCATAAGCCTCAAAATTCCTATTACCAGGATCCCCAAAGCCACCCCAGTGTAATTTTAAATTGGGTTTTATCATTCTGTTTGTTAAATGTGACTTCCCTGCCTTACTCTCCCTTGTATCTAGTAGTATCAGAGTTGCTTCAGGTAATATTAGGAACCCAGCTAAGAGAAAGCTAAATTGGGAATATAATTTATCTCTACTGACATATAATTATCTGTTTCCTGTCGCTTTTGTCAATAAAAGCAAATCTGGACTTACCAAGATGGAATTTTACTAGAAAGGAATTATTGTTGCTATTTGGAGAAGGGTTATATTGCAGTAGGGAAAAAATCTCAAGGGTTAAACAAAAAAAGCACCCACATCCATGGGAAAGAGTAAATAAGGCTGGAAAAGAAACGTGCATTGGGAAATAGCATGCAGCATGCTTTGAATTGATCAAAAATCAAAGAGTATTTTACCCTGGTGTGAGCTTATTCTTTTTTATTAGAATTTAAAAAAAATACCAGTCCAAATTCCCACTCCCTCCACACACCCTCCCACCCAATCCCCTTCTAATCCTAAGAGAGGGTAAGACACTTTGCTTTGTGGAAAGTCCAAGGCCCTCTCTACTACATTTAGGCTGAGCAAGGTATACATCCAAAGAGAATAGGATCCTAAAATGCCAGTACATGCAGAAGAAATAAATCCCAATGCCACTGCCAGTGGGCCCTCAGTCTGCCCCAGCCATACAACTGTCAACCACATTCAGAGGGACTAGTTTNNNNGTCAACCACATTCAGAGGGACTAGTTTGGTCCTATGCTGGTTCCTTCCCAGTTCAGCTGGAGTTGGTGAGCTCCCATTAGCTCAGGTAAACTGTTTCAATGGGTGAAATCATCATGGTCTTTACCTCTTTGCTCATATTCTCACTCCTTCTACTCTTCAACTGGTTGACCCCAGCTAAGACCTAAAACAATAGTGGAGAGGGTGCCTGAACTGGCCTTCCCCTGTAATCAGATTGATGACTATTTTAATTGTCACCATAGAACCTTCTTCCAGCAACTGCAGAGATCCACAGTGAGGCAACAGATAACTAAAGTACTAATCATTCCACTCATAGTACTGGCCCATGAGATGTCAGAAAACAAATTTCAGGGCCACCATTTGTGTGGTGGAGACAATTTATTAGATAAAAGCCATGAATAGGATCCCTGATTATGTAACCCAATCAGCAAAGAGGAGAAGCAGTTGAATGAGGATGTTTGAAATGCTTTTGAAGGACTCTTCATAGAAGGAATAGAGAGATGGCTTAGTGGGTTGCATGACCACAAGGATTGAAATTTGAATGCTAGAACCCATATAACAATCCAGGACTCACACAAATACCTGTAACTTCAGCTCAGAGGGATTTGATGCCTTCTTCTGTCCTTGATGCACATGTAAGTCTGCACACCCATACACACATATATGCATACACATATATGCATACACTGACACAGACACACACACATATAAATAAATAAAATAAATCTAAAAAATGTATTTTTAAAAGGAAATTTGATGGGAATTTTCTCAATTTCTGTGACTGTCCTCAAGTTTTCTGCATTACTTGGAATTGTAAAGCTGAAAATACTTCTAAGTGGTCAATAGCAAAAAGTTTAATTTTGATGACTTGGACTAGAAGGTCAGTTATTTCTTATTGTTTATATTGGAATTATATCATAAAATCACCATTGTATGAAGAAACAACCAAAAAGCATTGCAGCAGATTTTTAGAACAATAATGGCCACAGCATCAGACCTCCCTGTTTGCATCTATCTTAACAAGGTGATTTTGCAGCTGTTCTGAGGAAAGTGGCTTCCATTTCCCTGTATCAACACTGACTTTGGGAGTTTTTTTCTTAGGAGGAATATAATGGATATGTTGCTGCTGTGAATCTTCATAGGATATTTCTCTCAAGGTATAGAAGAACAAGTTAAGTGGTTTGAAGTAATTTGGAGAAAGACATTCAGCATACAAATTAGGACCAAGGCCCCATGTACATGGATGAGGCTATTCAAGCTGCCATCCCACCTCAACTGAATAAATCTGCTTAGGTGAGATTCTCAATAAAGACTCCAAGCTGAGTTAGGATCATAAATATTCCTACAAGGGCCGTAGATTGAAGATTTGTTCACCAGCCTATGGTACTATTAGCAGATGAACACTTAGAGACATAACCATGTAAAAAGATGCTAGATCTTTGGGGAGTGTGGTATTGAAGGGGATTTTTGGAACCCTGGCATTTTCCTTGTTCTCTCTTTAGGCTTCCCACATCTCTTGGAGGCAAATGGCTTTACTGCACCATTCACTACCCACTACCATGTTCATTGTTCACTTTATATGCTACTGAAATCTCTTTAACTGTCAAACAAAATAATTGTTCTTTTTTAGGTCAATTATATTTGGAACATTTTTCATTTTGTCATAGTAAAAAAATCTGATGAACACATAATTCAATTATAGAATTCTGAGATAAAACAAATCATTGTTTTAATTCATGCATTCTTAGAGTTGTTTACTTCCTAGTAATAGACACCTGATAGAAAGTCACTAACAGACCTTGACTTTCCCTACTCAGAACAACTCCTATGTTTCATGTCTTATTAAAACCTTTATATTAGTTGCCTTTTTCTTTTCTGTGACAAAATCACTGTGAGAAAGAAGGATCTATTTTATCTCATAGTTTATAGTAGCAGAGATATGGTGGCAGGACCATGAGGTGCCAGGTCACATTATCAAAAAGGTGTAGCCCAAAGGTAGAGAGAAATAAATTCTGGTGCTTAGATAGGCAGTTCCTTCTACTCAAAGGAGTATAGACTATGAAATAGTGCCAACCAAATTCAAAATGGATATTCCCTCCTCAATTATACATTTCTAGAAGCACCTTCATATACACACTTCTAGGTGTGTTTTCTTGGTGATTCTAATTGACAGTCAAGGGTTTCTATTACATTACCTTTACCATAATTAATCTAAAATAAATATAAAATGGTGTTTAGAGACGATATGTGGCAATCGCCCAGAATAGGGCTGAGAAAGTCTAGATCACATCACATTCCCTTGCAGAATAAGAAGTAACATTATTCAGTATGAGTAAGATGTAGAAGGAATGCAACTATGATTTCTGATAAAGGAAGGCAAGCTTTTCTTTGATATTCATGACTTGATGAACACACAGTACACAGTGTTAGGGTCAGTGAAGAGATAGAGAACAGACTTGAGCCAGGAGTGGTTATGTCCAATTGAAAACACAAGTGGGTTTGATGAATGCTGACTTCATCAGGATGATGTCAGAAAGCCTGCAGCCTGGAAACATTCCTTGGCTTCTCTTTCCACAGTCCTTAGAGAGACAATGGAAGTCTTTATGATATATGATTACAGTGAACCCCTTTGAGTTTTCCTTAGTAGAAGGAAGCATGGAGAAATGGTTATACAAATTTCAGAGTAATTATTAGGGATTTGTGAGAACTGATAAGGTATATTATGTGTAGGCAGGGTTTGACTCATGTACTCCAGGCTCCTTAGGCAGGCCTAGTCTATAAACAAGGAAATTAAGGCCCATGGTAACACATTGCATTAGTGTTTTGAGGTTACAGTCTAACACAACAGAGTTAGATGTATCAATTGGGGTGGGGCAACCTGCACTTACTTATTTTTGGCCTTTTGACCAGTTGTGTATCTCTGTAGTAGTCCTCATATGCGAAAAGCTGAAATTTCTTTGATGGATGGATGAGAGTTACACTTCTTTCTGCGTATAAGAATAAGTATTTAAAACCTGTTTGTTTTTATTTTATGTGTGTGAGTGTATTACCTACAGGAAATTCTCTGCACCACTTTTGTTCCTGATACCCCTGGATGCCAGAAGAGGGAACTGGATTTTTTGGAACTGGAGTTACAGATGGTTGTGAGCTGCCTTGTAGATGCTGGAAATTGAACCCAGGTCCTCTTGAAGAGCAACCAGTGCTCTTAACCACTGAGCATCTTTCTATTCCCAAGGATATGTAGGAAGAATACAGTTAGAAGCTGTACTGATTTGGGAAAATGTCAGTAGTTGATTGTCCTCTCAGGTCTCTGACATCGCCAACCTTGGGTAGTTGGTTAGGTTTAAAGTTCCAGACACTAGTTTTCAACTACCAAGTGGACCTTAGATCCAATTAAACAACTGTTAGCTATCCCTAAGGTACAAGTGCCGCTATTGCAACATTGGGGAAATCTTGTCAGGCTTGTCATTATTGTTTTACAGGCTTTACTGCTAGATAGGTCATTAGATCACTTTTGTCCCTTGTCAGCTTGTATAGCATGTTGTGATACTATCTTGTGTCCAAAGTATAAGGTGTCTTCAGCAGTTAGGGAACATCCGAGAGGAAAGCAATAGTCCATATTGTTTTGGAAGTCTCTTGGATCCCTCTGACCAACAATTTAGAGGAAGGTTTCCTACACCTGTCCCTGGGATATTTGTTAGACAGTTTCTGGGGGTGGGGGGTATTATCACCCTGTGTGGTGGTATAATTTCATGTAAGATATCTCCTTCTCTCTGTGTGTGTCTTACAGATATAAATGTAGATTCAAATATAGTTATAAACATAGACCCATGTACTTATGCACATATACACATATATAAAATATGTAATTTTAAGTAAATCTAGAAAATAACATTTTCCTATGCCTTTTTAAAATATCCTTAATGGGTTTTTTTTATATTTCCTTCCTCCCTCCCTCGACTTTTGTGTTACTTTCTCTTTGTCCTCCACAATTAAGCCTTCCTTTACCCTTCTACTCCTGTTCATGACACTGTGTCCTATTATCCCCGTCCCCGAGACTCCTCCTTCTCCTTCCCACAGTCTCTTCTTACTCTCCTGGCTTCTGCTGTTAGTATAGATTATGTACTCCAATCTAGGGTTTAGATCTACAATCTAAAATCAAAGAAAACATGTGTTGTTCCTCTTTTTTGGTCTGGATACCTCATTCAGTATAATTTCTAGTTCCATCCATCCACCTTAAATATTTATGATTTCATTTTTCTTCATGGTTGAATAATGTTGCGTTGTGTATATGTTCCTCATTTTCATTTTCCATTCATCAGTTTATGGACATCTAGGCTGCTTCCATTTCTTGGTTATTGTGAATACAGCAGAAATGAATACAGTGGAGCAAGTATATGTAGAGTAGGATACCAAATTCTTAGAACATTTGCCAAGTAGTAATAGCTGGGTCATATGGCAGTGTTATTCTTTGCTTTTTGATAATTCTCCATATTGATTCCATAATTACTGCACCAGTTTGCAATGCCACCAACAGTGAATGAGGGTTCCCTTTTCCCATAACCTTACTAAGCACTTGTTGAAGGTTGTTTTGCTGATCTTAAACATTCTGATTCTCATGAGATCTCAAAATTGTTTTAGTTTGCACTTCTCTGATTGCCAAGGATGACTGGCACTTTTAAAGATATATATTATCCACTTTTCTTTCTCCTTTAAGAATTTTCTGTTGAGAACCCTGGCCAATTTTTTAATTAGGCTACTTATTTTCTGAGTTCCGCATATATTCTAGGATATTAATCCTTTGTCAGATGTCTAGCTGGCAAAGATCTTCTCCACACCTCTATGGCTTTCCTCTTCTCTAGACTAATTGTTTCCTTAGCTGGACAGAAGCTTTTTGGTTTTACAAGGTCCTTCCTGTCAATTGTTGGCCTTAATTCTTGGGCAAATGGAGTCCTCTCCAGAAAGTTCTTCCTTAGATCTACATCTTGTAGGGTACAGTCTGAGTTTTCTTCTAATCCTTTTAGCATTTCAGGTTTCACACTGATGTCTAAATATGGGTCTAATTTCATTCTTCTCCATGTAGACATCCAGTTTTCCAAAAACCATTTGTTGAAGATGCTGCCTTTCCTCCAGTGTGTATTTTTTTTTGGCATCTTTGTCCAATGAGATGGATGTGGTTGTGTAGTCATGTTTAGGTCTTGAGTTTTGTTCCACTGACCTACACTGATGTAGGAGGGTCTTCTGTCTATGTGTTACTTTCATTGGTTGATAAAGAAACTGCCTTGGCCTTTTGANTATTTTGGGTGTAAAGCTAGCCATGCAGGAGCTGGGCGGGATGAAAAGCAGGCCTGCTCGCCTCATCACTACACTACATGATTGTTTTTGTGCCCATACCATGATGATTTGAATATGAAAGTTCTGTTATGTAGCTTGAAACTTTGTATAGTAATGATATTCCATGTTTTAAAATATATGCAGCCATCTGTTCACAGGGTAGAAAGCTTTTGTGTTGACCTACTAAAGGTCAACAAGCCCTGGAATAATAATGTTAAATTTCTAATTGTTTTCATTTTAAGGTTTACTTTTAGAGTTATTTCCCCTTCCTTCTATACAGTATTTCAAATGGGGCTGAGTTGGAGCAGAGGAAAACTCAGTGCAGGTCAGAGCAACACAGAAAAGTTTAAACCAAATTCCCTGAGCTTTTTTTGATGTGATTTTTCCAAGACTATCTTAAGTGTATGACTGGTATTCCATTCAGCCAGATCATCAGACTCTCCATGGTGCACCTAACTTCCATGTACCTGGGAAATCTCATTATCTTTGAAGTAAAGATGGACCTATAGTCACTTTAGATTGAGGCAGGCAACCCGAATGCTGGTGATTTCCATTTAAAGTCTCCAGCTTTTGTCTGTTCTGCAAGGGAAAGCTTCTATCTACCCCAGTATAAAAGAATCCACAAAAATAAGTGATATTTAAACCCTCCTATGGTAGTTGTAAGACTGAAAAAAGCCACTTACCAGTCATATATATTTTCAGATGTTCTAACCTGTATTGCCCCTTCTGATGGAGGAGGGATATATTTAGTCTCCTTTAGACAATATTTTGGGACTCAGCTGTTAATTTCTGTAAACTGAAGTTTTATTAGTCTAAGAAGCTGGTTGTGTGGAATTTCTTTTCCATGACCAGTGGAACTATTCAGTAACTTAAATAACTGTTCAGACAACCTTTTATGGCAGACAGACTTTCCTTTGTCTGTCTGGAGTGGCATGGACTTCCTGGGAGAAGGGACAGGGCTTTCTGCTGCAGGCCAGCAAAAGTTATGATTGTAAAAAGTTATACATCAAAGATTCCTATGATAACAGGCAACATAATGAATGGTTGGCTCAAGGTTCTGGAAGGGCTTTAGAGTCAGAAGGGGCATCTCACAACTGAGCCTAGTACAGTAACATTTAGCTGCTTGTTAGCCAATGATGTCCTTTTAAACTAAACCTGGTATATGGGCTTCAGATTGTCAGTGGCTTCCTCATCGTGTTAGTAGACTCCTTGATAATAAGGTAATTAAATATAACACACATATAAAAATGAAAGCTTTAAACCTGTAAGGGACCAAACATGGCTCAGAAGGTAAAGTCATCAGCCAGCAAGACTGATGACTTGAAATTCATTCCCTCAGACCCATTTGGATGAAGGGCAAGATTGACTCCTTCATATTTTCCTCTGACATCAACAGCCAGGCCACGGAAAGTGCCTTTTCACATAATAAACAATTATAATAAGAAAACATTGGAAACCATTTCGTAGGTCAGAGATTCAAGAAATTATTTTATTTCTTCATGTTCAGATACTTCTCTTATGTTATATTGTCTTTTGGACTAAGTGTCCTGTCTGTGAGTTAATGTAACAAATGTGGCTCTAATAGTGAGTAAACTCGATATTCTTTTTTAGTTTTATCTAAGGCAACTCAGGTCTCCTTAGTGGAAATCTGGATTGTACTACAGAGAGACAAAAGGGGAGCCACTTGACTCCTCGCTTTATAGAAGAAGTACTGGAAGAAATCAAGTTGATCCCCTGCTTTCCTTTTGAGGATGGTTTAGGTATCCCCTCTTTTAAAGTCCCTCCTGTTTGCAGAATTCACATTGATTTGTGAAGTGACTAAGGTAACACCATCTTGTCCTGACTCCATTTTTGTGTTTAGACAGTTGTCAGACAGCCACCTCTAGCAGTCACATCTGCCTTGCCAAGACATTTGATATTTCCATGGCTTTTTACCATGGTCTAGATATAGTAACTAAGATAACTAATGTTTATACAAACTTAATGTAAACTGAAATAATTAAAGAAGATATAAGTAAAACATAATTGTCATGCTGTACCTAAAATAATTACTATGTCCTTCCAGAAACAAATGTTTCAAAGTTACTCTGGCCTTTGTCTAACTTTGACAGAAATTGTGGTGTTTCCTTTAAAAAATCCTGTTCCCCTGAGCACCAAGTAATCTTGAGGCATTAACCTCCTGTTGGTTGCTGGCTAATAAAGGATTCATACATTTATGACTGGATTAATCAGGGTGGTTTTCTCTATCTTTCTCGTGTAGTTTATTACATTTAGACACAGATTTAACGGTGGCTGATGGAGCCCATGTTGGAATATGGAGCATTTACCACTGATGGCTTCCTCCTTCCTTCTGGGCAACTTGGGTGGAACTATAGAGTAAGTTTTAATAGGGCAGCTTGAATTCTCGCATTTTTTCCTCTTTAGTCATATATTTGCTGTCAAAAACCCCAAAGACAGCCTTTATCAGTCAAGCAATGATCATTTTTGAAACCACAGCTAATTTTAGGAGTCCTGTTTGGATATCAGGAATACTCTAAGATATGAAATACCTTCCTAGGGATACCTAGTTAGCATCTTTCATAAAGGTCTTTGATTCAATCAAATCTATATTTATGTTATTTCTATCCTCTCTTTTGTAGACATTCTACTTTAGGAGAAAAACTTATTTTACCCCACAGAAATTTTTATTCAAAAATTCAATGTCTTTATTTTTAACCAAAAATATGTTTTTTAAAGATTTTATTTACTTGTTTGTTTGTTTGTTTAGACCGGGTCTCACTAGTAGCTCTGGCTGTCCAGGAACTCACTCTGTAGACCAACATGGCCTTGAACTGACAGAGATCCACCTTCCTCTGCCTCCCAAGGGCTGTAATTAAGGCAGTGTGCCAAAAATACATTCCATTCTTACAATTTCTTTTGCTTTCTCCCCACTAGTCCTTCACTGCCTCACTTTGAGTTCTATTATTATTATTATTATTATTATTATTAGTTTTTTTGAGACAAGGTTTTTTTTATAGCTTTGGCGCCTGTCCCGGAACTAGCTCTTGTAGACCAGGCTACAAGAATTCGAACTCGCAGAGATCCGCCTACCTCTGCCTCCTGAGTGCTGGGATTAAAGGTGTGTGCCACCACCTCCTGGCTGATTTCTATTCTTAAATTCAAAATTTGAAACAAACTTTTAAGACCCCTCTAGTTTAGGAGAAAATACTCCTCTTTTGTTTTTAAAAATGATCGTATTTAGTATCTTATAGTTACTTTCATTAAAACCACATATGTCAATGCTTGTTTAATTCTTAGCAACAATAATTTTTAGTGAAGACCCAGGAGGAAAACAATTTTGAATTGTTTACCATATATCAGCTCTTTAGGTGAAAAATAGGAGATAGTCATTAAAAAATAGAACCAAATATGTGCTGGATTTCCTATGGAATTTAAAAAACTAAGAGTAAAGTTGAACTTATATTTAATAATTAATTATTCTGTATATTAAATATCTTAGAGAACTCAAATATTTCCTATCTCTAACAAAACTTTTAGAGCTTAAAATATATTATGAACATATTTAGACATACTTATTTTTGTGATCTTTTTAAAAATTGAAAATAGATTCTTCTCTTATAAAATGCATCCCAACCACTATTTTTACTCCCTTCATTCCTCTTAGCTCCCCCACATACCCCATATCCACCACCTCCTCCATTTCCTCTTCAGAACAGAGCAGGTCTTCAAAAGACAACAGCCAGGTGGGACAAAACAAGAAAAGCTGAAAGCCCTCATATCAAGGCTAGACTAGGCAACTCAATAGGCGGGGAAGAGTCTCAAGAGCAGGCAAAAAGAGTCAGAGATATACTCACTTCACTGTGAGGAGTCCCACAAAAACACCAAGCAAACAGTCATAACATATTCAGAGTACCTGGTGCAGACCCATGCAGGTCCAGTGCTTGCTGCTTCCATCTCTGTGAAGCAATGTAAGCCCTGGTTAGTTGATTGGATGGGCCATGTTCTCTTGGTGTCCTCCATTGACACCATACAATTTTTCCCTTTGACTCATACAGTCTTTCCTCCCCCTCTTTCTCAGGGAGGTCTCCAATTCAGACTCTATCTTGTCATAATGTCTGTCGATCTCTGTATTTGTTACCACCCGCTGCAGGAGGACGGCTCTCTGATGATGTTTGAATGAGACATTGATCTATGAGGATGGCAGAATATCAATAGGAATCATTTCGTTGAAAAGATTTTGAACAATTTTGTTTGTTTCCTCTTCAATTATTTGATTTGTTTTTTTTCTTGGCTTTCATTAAGGGATTTATTCATTTCCTCCAATTGTTTGTTTGTGTTTTCCTGGATGTCTTCTCCTTCTCATTCTCCTTCTTCTCCTTCTCCTTCTTCTTCTTGACAAAGTTTCTCTGCATAACAGCTCTGGACGTCCTGGAACTCACTCTGTAGACCAGAGTGACCTTGAACTCAGAGATCCACCTGCCTCTGCCTCCTCAGTGCTGGATTAAAGGCATGTGCCACCACAGTCAAACTTTCCTGGATTTCCTTAATGAATTCATTCAGTTCCTCTATAAAGACTGCTATCATCTTCATTCCTTCTTTTCATTTTGACTACTTTAACGAGACTGAATTGTCCCACAAAACAACTGTGTAAGGCACAGCTAGTTGAACCACTCAAGAAACATATCAGTTGACTGTGGAATTCCTGAAATAAGTATCAAACCTACCCTATATCACTGCTTTAATGGAAGCAAATTTACCTACAAGTACAGAGGTGCTTGAGAAAAATTTCAAGGTGCACACATATTTTTCCAACATAATATTTTTATTGATTATTTGGGAATTTCACATAATGCACTCCAATCACACTCACTTCCCGCTCACCCCAGGTTTGCCCCCTCACCCTTGTGCGCTCCCCAAATCAAGTCTAATTTGTGTTGCCTATATAATCACTGGAACATGGTCACATTAACAGTGGCCAGCCCCTTAAAAACTGAGTCAGCGCTCCATTCCTGGTCAGAAGCCATCATTTTCAGAGAGTTATACTTCAGCATCCTCATCACAATAATCTGTTTGTTTTCGAGGCAGAGTTTCTCTGTGTCACAGCCCTAACTGTCCTGGAACTAGCCCTGTAGACCAGGCTGGCCTCAAACTCACAGAGATCCATCTGCCTCTGCCTCCTGAGTGCTGGAATTAACAGTGTACACTACCAATGCCAGACTTCTTTACACAATTTTTAAGATTTCTCTTTAGGAAACACAGACTGCAAATACACAGAGAAGACCAAGAGGTGAGTCATCACCCACATGGTGAGATACCCCACTCTCTAGGCCCTCTTTAATGGGGCAGAACCCCTGGCCCCTTGCCCACCTGTATCAGCTTCTCTAGCCAGCTAGCAGGCTAATTTCCTGCAGGTACCCTGCTCAAACACCCCCTGTAATCTATAAGCCCCACTCCACTCCCAAGTCCTGATATCCACTGTGACCTCAGAGGAACTCTGAAACACAGGCTGCAAATACACATAGAGGACCAAGAGGTTGCAACTATACAGAGAGGACCAAGGGAGGAACCCTGGAGCACAGGCTGCAACTACATGGAGAGGACCAAGAAAGGAACTCTGAAGCACAGGCTGTGACTGCACAGAGTGGACCAAGAGAGTGAACCAAGTGAACAGAACAAGACACTAGACCAAGAGAGCGAGCCAAGAGAGACCTCAGTGGCTCCCTGAGACACAGACAATGATGGTACCAAAAACAGCTCCAAAGACACAGACAGCCACTGCAAGGATTAGACCAAGAGGTAAAGACATTTCTGGCACTAATTGAAGGAAGAGATTCATAGGCGCCTATGCAAGAATTCATTCAACAACCTAAAAAGCAACATGGTAACACCAGAACCCAGTGGTCATACAACAGGAAGACTTGATCATCCTAACCCAGAAGAAGCAGAAGAAAAAGATTTTAAAGATAACTTTATGAGGATGATGGAGACCTTTAAAGAGGAAATGAAAATTTCTCTCAAAGAAACCCAAGAAAACAAAACAAACAAAAAACCAATCAAACAGGTGAAGCAAACAGTTCAAACAGTTCAAGACTTGAAGACTTAAATAGAGGCAATAAAGAAAGAACACCGAGGGAATTCTGGATATGGAAAATCTGAGTAAATGAACAGGAACTACATAGGCAAGCATAACCAACAGAATACAAGAGATAGAAGAGAGAATCTCAGATGCTGAAGATACTATAGAAAAAATAGATTCAGCTGCCAAAGAAAATATTAAATCCAACAAATTCCTTTTTTCAATATATTATTAACTTTTATTAATGTTTTCAATTTGTGCATCATTTACAATGTACAACCATTCTGGAAATCAGTATGGTGGTTTCTCAGAAAATTGTGAATCAATCTACCTCAGGACCCAGCAATACCACTCTTGGGCACATACCCAAAGGATGCTCAATCTTACTACAGGATGCTTGTCAGACTATGTTCATAGCAGTAATATTTGTGGTAGCCAGAAGCTGGAAACAACCTAGATGCCCCTCAACAGAAGACTAAATAAAGAAAATATGGTACATTCACACAACGGAGAACTACTCAGCAGTAATACTCAAAAACAATGACATCTTGAAATTTGCATGCAAATGGATGGAACTATAAAAAAAATCCTGAGTGAGTTAACCCAGACCCAGAAAGATGAACATGGTATGTCTCACTCATAAGTGGCTGCAAAGCAAAGATAACAGGCCTATAGTCCACGACCCTAGAGAGACTAAGTAACAAAGAGAACCCTAAGAGTGACATAAATAGATAGCCCTGGGAAGGGGAAATAGACAAGATCTCCTGAGAAATTTGGGCCGTGGGGGTTTGGGAAGAAGGGAAGTCAAAAGGGGAAGAGAAGGGAAAAAGTGGAGGGGGAGGAGAACTTGAGGGAAAGGGATAATCATGATAGAGAAAGGACAGAGATGGTGAGCAAGGAAAGAGATACCTTGATTGAGGGAGCCATTGTGGGATTAGCAAGAAACTTTGGCTTTAGAGAAATACCCTGGAATCCACAAGTATAACCCCAGCTAAGAACCTAAGCAATAGAGAGGGTGTCTGAACTGGCCTTGCCCTGTAGTCAGATTGATGTCTATCTTAAATGCCACCAAAGAATGTTCATCCAGTAACTGTTGGAAACAGAGACAGAGACCCACTGCGGAGCCCTGGGCTGAGCTCCCAAAGTCCAGTTGAAGATTGGGAGGAGTGAGAATATGAGCAAAGAGGTCAAGACCATGATGGGTTCACCAACTGAAACAGTTTCCTTAAACTAATGGGAGATCACCAACTCCAGCTAGACAGGGAAGGAATCAGCATGGGTCCAAATTAGTCCCCCTGAATGTGGGTGACAGCTACATGGCTGGGGCAGACTGAGGGGCCACTGGTAGCAGGTCCAGGATTTATCCCTACTGCTTGTACTGGCTTTTTGGGAACCCATTGCCTTTGGATGGATACCTTGTTCAGCCTAGATATAGTAGGGAGGGACTTGGACCTTCCCTAAAGCAATGTGCTTTACCTTCTCTGAGGAGTGGGTGGGAGTGTGATGGGGGGAGTTGAGGGGATGGGAAGAGGGGAGGGAGTGGGAACTGGGATTGATACATAAAATGAAAAAAGATAGCTTATTTTCTTTTTTAAAAAAATAAAAAAGAAGATAAAAAGAGATCTCTTTAATGGTTTCCTGTTGAGTGTGTTCCTTTTGGGGGGTTGAGAATAGGGGAAAGAGGTTGTCACAGAAGCTTTCTATGTCTCTTACTCTCAACTGTGAGTCTGCAGTCATGGATAGCACTGCCAAAGAAGCTTCCTTGTCCTTTACTGTCATTGGGAGCAGGGATCATGGACATCCACACAGCCTCTGGTGTTAGCACATGCATGGTCTCCAGTTGCAGTATAGACTACTGTCATCAACATAGCCCTCCGTCATAGCATAGCCCTCGGTG
>LOEQ01012711.1:1552-24614 GCA_001685075.1 Bramus lutescens
GCGACATCTGCCATTCTTCACATGTCCAGCAGTGCTTACTGGAAGAGAACAGGACTGGGCTCCAGAATACAGGACACAGCCCTGCTCTTGGCAGGCATGTTCTAATTTGTTTTCTATTGCTATGGTAAATACCATGAACAAAAACAGCTTGGGGAAGAAATGGCCTGTTTCAGGATACACTTCCAGTTTACAGTCCATCATTGAGGAAAGAAGGGGGTCAGGGACCCAAGCAGAAACCATAGAGGAATGCTACTTACTGGCTTGCTCACTGTCTCATGCTTGACTAGCTGTCTTGTACCCTGGTCAACCTTACTTAGGCACTGCTCACAATAGGCTGGGTCTTCCCACATCAATCAACAATCAAGAGACAGAATTCCCCACAGACATAGCCACAGGTCTGTCTGATCTGGACAATCTCATTGCTGAGATCAGACGACTTTGCGCTGTGTCAAGTTGACAGCTGAAGCCAGGTGGGACAGAACAATAGCAATTGGCACGTCTGAGCACCTCTACATAGGGATTTAAACAAAGCTTACTGCATCTTTGCAGCAACCCTATGGCAGGCACTCCTGAGGACTCCGTTTCCTATGGGAAGACTGAGGTCATCAACATAGCCCGTCAGACAGCAAGTGAGTGGTAAGTCAAGAGTGAGAAGTTCTAACTAAAATCACCTCTTAAATCTTAAATAGTGAAAACATATTACAAGAACATCATAGAACACTGAAAGGAAAATCTCAGCTCTGCTAAGATGTCATGGGCTGCTTCAGCTCCAAGATCCCCCCCCCCATAACACACACACACACACACCTTTCCTCTGCTGGTGTCAAGCATCCATGTGACCATCTCTACCGATTTCTTTCTAACTCGTGCACTAGGAAAATAGTCGGCATCTTTGAGAAACACCCTTAGTGAATTATTTGAAGACTGGGCTTTACAGTTTAAAACCTACAAAGACTGCTGCACTGGACACAACGCCACATCTGACTTTTTTTTAATCTAACTTGACCTAGTGTCACGTTTCACCTCCCCCGTGCATGGATGAAGAACACCTACAGCCAAGACTACAGTGTTTCTCAAATGGTAAGCAAGACTCGCTAATAAACCAAGAAACACATTTTATTTATAGGGTCCAAATCCATACCATCCAGACTAATGTGAAGATACTCACTCACCTTGACCTTGGACAGCATCCCCTGCCAATCCCCACAGGCTGAGCTGACAGCAGATATCCTCTAGTCAAGTTACCACATTCCATCCCTGTGACTTTTATCTTGTATTAAAAGGTATTACGAACACTAAGCCTCAGAAGTACTGGAAGGGGCTTTTACTGTCTCATGGTTTCAATCACCCAGACTTTTATATTATATTGTAAATCCAAAACTGCCATAAAAGTAGGAGCTTGGAAAGTGTCTATAACAGAACCTGGATGTGGGTCAAACAACTCCCCTCAGTATTCTCCTCCCATGAGGCATCTCTTCTACCACTACCTAAGGGGAATGCATTCAGTGCCTTAGGAAGACCTGCAGACCTAAGCTGGTCCAAACTATTTTCCATCACTCATCATTGCAAATGTGTCTGGGTTTTAACTGTGGGGTATTCTTAACCCTGCTGCTGGTGATGCTTTCTGCAAACAACAGTAATTCTCCAGTGCCTTATCGCAAATGCAATGATTCATCTCCAGTGCAGAGAGGCAGCTTTATATAGAACTGGCTGGAGGGGGATGGGCATCACCATATTCAATTTGATGGTGCATCTGCGGACATGGCCTGGCTTGCTTTGTGTTGCAAGTCTCATTTCTTCCCACTTCTCTTTCTAAGAGTAACACACATTTCAATAAACGTCCCCAAATTAGGGTTTTACTTAAATAATAATTTCTTAATTAAGTCAAGAAAGTACATTTTTGCAAACCACCCCCTATGCTGTGGAGCCCCACAGTAATGGACAGAGAAGGCATCAAATAAATGTTGAGTTAATGTTTGCTGAACAATAAAGGAAAAGGGGGGGAAAGGCAAAATGGGAGAGGAAGTAAAAATTAGTAACTGCGGGTGTAAAGAAGTCAAAGTTGACCCACTTGAGCTTTTCGAGGTTAAATAATATTGTGGGAGCCCAAGAACCAATCAGTCCATCTCAAATTTACACAACTAGAACTTCTGAAAAAGAACGCACCCGTTTCCTTCAGCTCATCCTTAATACTGGAAAAGTACAGATCCATATAATTTAGGCTCTGATAGTGTACCAACAGAAGCAGTGCATCAGCTAGCTACTTTCGCCATAGTACTGCATAACAAACAGCCAGAAATAAATCTCAGTAGCATTCAGTAATAAGCATTCATGCTTGTGTCAGCTCCAATTTGGTTCAATGGCTCTGCTAATCTTGGGAAGAGTTGCTCACAGGCCTACAGTAAGCTGGCTGTTAGCTGATATCAGCTGGCCTTGCCTGGAGATACTAGACCGAATCATGTCTGTTCCACACATCTCCATCCCTGCAACGGACTATCCAGACACATTGCCAAGGCAATGGATGAAGAGCCTGCCATTAGAAATATGCAAGGGCTCTTGAGGCCTGAGCTCAAATCTGCCATCCTCTCCCTTCTACCATATTCTATCACCCAAAGTGAACCAAATGGCCAAACCCAAGGACAGGGAATTTTGTCCTGTCCTCGGTGGGAATGGACAGTAATGGTGAAAGGCAAAGGAGCGCCACGAGAGAATGACGTACAGCTGAGGTCAGTGCTGTATTCTACCAAAGAATCAAAGAATATGTTCTCGTAAAAATAAAACACCACAAAGCCAGGCATGGTGTGAACACCTACAAAAATAGCATTTGGAAGACTGGAGTAAGAGGATTGCAAGTTCAAGGCCAATACAGACTACTTCAAGAGACCCTGACTGAAAAACATAAAATAAATAGTAAATAAAATCACAGTGATTTTAATTGAAAACATGGAATATACATAAGTGTGAGTACTTATTGACTAAACTGAAAGAAGATGCTTATCTTTCTAATGAATATGATGTTGCTCAGACATTATTTTTGAACAATGGGTATTACTTTTATAATAACTAGGGAAGCATTACCTCGATGTAATCAGCATCTACGATAAGTATGAATTGATATCTTTCTTCTCTTGGTGCACTTCACTCAAGTGGCCTAGTACAATAAATAGTTTCACAAGCCAATAAGAGGTTGAACATTTTTGAAAATCTATGACGACAACAAATTTTTCTAATTTTTTAGAAAGCAGAATAACAATGTTTTCTACGATAAATGTAAAAATTTGTTTTAGTATTTTATATTTAATGATTACCTCGTTTAACAGTTCTGATAAAAACAAAATGGTGTTACATGCCAATTCCTACATTTTTCACCTTACATTCAATGACGTAAACTTAGATTTTGGAAATTATCAACTCAATCACATCAGGGCCAAGAGTAAATCACTGGGCAATAGCAGAAGCGGCTTCAAACTGAAGTGACGCTGACATGAAATTACATCCCCACAGAACTCAGAAGCTCCACTTCTGGGTTCAGCGCATCCGACAGTTTGACTGTCTGCATTGTTCTTATCTATGGAAAGGCAGAGAGCTTTAATTTCGCATCCCTTAGCTTTCTAGCAATGAAACAGTTCTGGGGAATACACCAAAGAGAAGAGGATAGCATTCAAATAATATGTATTTATACTTAATTGGAAAGTTGTTGGTCACTGTTATTGTGGTTCTGCTTCTGTTGCTGCTGTTGCTGCTGCTTCTGCTACTGTTGAAGACCAGGACCTTCTTACCTGTCTATGCACTTGTGATTGTCACTCTGCCTTAATCTCTATGTGAATGTTCCGTTGGTTTCATATGATGATGGTAACCCATGAGCTAATATAGTCTCATAAAAGATATGTCATCATTACGTAGATTTATGTGCGAACCACATCCATAAAATTTAGATAATTGCTTGTGTACCGCCAGCCTAGTTTGCTTGTTAATATAAATAGTTGTCTCAGCATTAGCTACCTAGAGGACAAATCTCTCAGAAGTGACTTTGTACTTAATTCTGGCAGACAGTCTCCACCTCAGTTTGATGAAAAATGTATTATGAACAATATCTGACAGCTTTCGTGTGTTATGTTGAAGAAGTCTAATCTGTTGTTTATTTGGTGTTCTTGCCACATTCCTTGGCTTAGGGACACCATTCTCCATTCTTCTATGATCCATGCTCTGTTAACTTAGGTCGCATTTATTAAATACCATGCTTTTGCATGTACACTCCATTTATGGGTGTCCATGAAACTGATCAACCTCTCTTTGTGTAAATGGTGTTTAACAACTGCCACTGGCATTAATGACTTGCCCTACCCTAAGTATACCCAACATGGAAGATCAGCACCACATTCTGATTAAGAAACACTACCTGGGCAGAGAATACATGCAAGGTTCCTTTTCAAATAAAAACTTGGAGAAAGTAAACAGAACAAATGCATGAAAGAAGAATGTATGTTTTGTGCTGCCAAAGCATGTGTTATTATGTTGAATAGCTAATCAAACTGTATCACAGACTCTAAGGCTTTGTTTAAATTTTAGCCCTCTTGAAGAATTTTATTTCAACTCCAAAGACAGGGGTGTAGGCAGAAGAAATGGCTTCTCTCTAGGGAGCTTAACTCTAAAAATCTGTTTCCAGGCAATATTTCAGTCCATGGTCTCAGATTCCAGAGTGCTCCAGAGAAGGCTCTCTGAACTAATAAGCATTCATTTATGGCTCCTTTGCTTCTTCCCACTAGGTTTGCCTTTATCACGCGTCTCAAGGAGCCCATGAGGGCCTACACAGGAAAGGAAGCCTGAGAGACATGAGAAATGGTTGATGCCCAGCCAGGGTACATTTCATACTACAGATAACACAGCCTCTGGAACTTCTGATAAAGGCTGAGTCCTGACCAAGAACAAGGACCGAACTGCCATCTTTTCTTTCTACATGTTACTGAAACAAAATGGCTCGTCTGACTTGAAATATCCCCAAGTTCTATGCTGGAGAAGAGGTACCAGGCAGGAGTAGAGTCAACCCACACTCCTGTTTCTACTCTAGTTCTGCTGGAGACATTCTCACTCTCATCCCTCCTGGCCAGATTGATCACCAAACAGACATCACGCTTGTCACCGTCAAGTCTCTCCAAGCTTACCAAGCCTTTTCCATTTTGTAAGGGTCATCCATTTCTCCCCTTCTGATCCTCCTGCAATACTACAAGCCAAAACCGATGATGTCTTCATAGACAACGTTATTAATTTTCTCTGTCATCCATATGTCTACCATATGCCTTAGATTAGTATTGTTTTTCTATTAAGCCATACTTTTTAAGGATAAAATCACGTTAGAACACACAATTATAACACAAAACACCGAGCATAGAGCCTTACTTGGAGTAAATAGAAAAGACAAATTTATTTTTATGTTTTGTATAATTTCTGAACTGTTATTTTAAATCTTTTTCTTCTTAAATAGAATACAATAACATCATCTGACCCTCGAGCATGAATGATAATGTAAAGTCAGAACTCCCTTCAACTTGTAATCAAAGTACTATTCAATGGTAGAAGAGCTCACACCATTGGCCCAGGCAGGTATTTCAAACTGTGGAATGGAAATCTCTTTATTATTTTTTTGGAAGACCCAATTCAGTCAAAACCTACTTCCCTTATCAGAGCAGATCCCTGTGTGGGTCATCTCCACAGCACAAAACTTCAAAGTGAATGTGAGGTGGATTAATTCCCAGTTCTAATTTAAAGCAGCACTCCTGGGGCGCTTCAAGAGGCTCCAGGTGTTCTTGGGGCATGAAGGATGATGAGGTGGTAGTTTCTCTTGAGCAATTGTTAATACTTGGGGCCAAGAGCAGTGGTTATGCAACACATCCTCAGAATCGCTTTCTCAGATATTAAAGTCTTCAAACTTTCAAAGAAAAAAAAATGAGAGAAAATTCTGTCATCATTCAGGAAGCTGCCTTGTAAGCTTGGATGTCCCAAAACTTTAGAGCCCAGCCAATATGCAATATCTGTTTTCAGGAAACACTTTCTTCATTTCTACAAGCATCAGGAAACACACACAAAGACACACACACGTACACACAGACAGACAGACAGACGGACGGATGGACAGATGGACGGACACATGTGCATATTCCAACTTAAGATCTCAAGAACCTTAACATCCAATCCCAGACATAATGTGAATAATAATTAAATCATGAGCAAGTCACATGGAATTCCATCTAGACAAGCATCTATAAGCTCTGATGACAGAGGACATCCAAGGAGGGGCAAAACTGGCTTTACTACCAGATCCAGGTCCTGCATTCCTCTAATGACTCTGACTCGAAAACATAGCTTCCACCCCAGCTCTGCAAGGAATAACTCCAAACACCTATGCTTCTATTAGCTTAACTTTGCCCTCTTTGTTGTCCTCACTTACGCATCAATAAAGAATAACGAAAATATTGACCTTTGAAGTTGGACTCTAACAAACACAGGGTCAAACAGCATTCCCAACAACAACCTGTTATATGAAGTTGAGTAGTAATTAATCTAAGATTTGGCTTACTCATCTGTGAACGATGTTCATGGAAATGATGGAATTTGAGAGACTTACCATCTAAGTATCAATAAGTGCTATTACCATCAACATCTTATGTTGGAGCTGGGTTGGTTATCTTCTCAACATCTACTCTGTTCTCTGACTTTATTTACTATCCAGTTTAATTGGTTCCTCCTATAGCACTGTGAAAAGGTAAGGCACACTGTTGGCTTTGAGCTTTTTCATTTAAGCATCAAATTAATTTTAGTTTTTAAATTAAAAATGTAACTCATGTAAAATGGCCCCATGTCAACAAAACTCTTGATAGTTAATCCATAAAAAGTGATTCTAACTCCGTCATTTAACTAGCTTTCCTGATAGACTAATTATATAGGGCTTGGAAAATGTGAATACCGAGTAATGAGGTTGATTTTGGCAAGACATTCAGCAAAATCAGCATAAATTGTTCCTTAGTCACACTTATATAATGAAAACCATTTTAAAATGTTATAGGACATAATGAGTATGAGTTAAAGCATAATTTTCAGGGGCTTCTAGGTAGCAGGCATGCTGTACCCTCCCTCCCCCATTCCCACACAAGATTCCACCTGAAGCAATGAATGGAACATGCAGATAACAAAAACGAAGCTCTGTTTTGCCTTTCAATATTCTGACATCTTTCTTTTACTAGAACTGGGTGGAGATCCCATTGCAGAGAATCCCCAGCAGCCTTTGTCCTCTCCTGTATCTCCCAGCCATCTCTTCCCTTGTTCATCTCCATCAATTGTTTACACTCCAATTCAAGTATTTTTCCCTCATAACAACAACAAAAGTTTTTCTTTCTAACTCTGACCACCCTGTTCTTACCTCCCTGTGTGTTTTCCCAAATTTCTGTTTCATGAACGTGAGATTTCTCATCAGTGATTTTAGTCATCTGTCCTTATCTTACCTCATCTTGTCTTACCTCATCTTGCCTGAGACTTCATTCCACCAGAAGAATTTCACCTTCTACTGAAAAAAAACCCACCCAACCAATAGCATGATGCACACACTCAAAGTGAGTTAGGAGTGTGGCGCAACCCAAAATCACAAAACTTGCTTACAACATTTTGAGCTATTTTTTTTCAGTTTTTTCAGTTTTTATGTAACTCAATCACAGTCTAAGCATGAGCGTTGCAGATAACAATGTCATGCCACAACACTGAAAGGTTAAACGGGACTGAGCTTTTCCTAGCTTTTTCTCATGTATTGAAAAGTGATAAAATAGATATATTTACACTTTCCATTTAAAAAATACTGTGTTCTACTTCCTGGAAACCGCTACAGTGTTTTAGACACTCTTTTGAGTTTTTCCTGCATCAAGCAATTAATTAACAAATCTAGGAATAAATAAGAGGGATCTTTCTTCTTTGTAATAATAGGCTGTTATTATGTAGACAAAGACACAATTCTCCCTAAGATCAATTCTGCAATTCACATTATACTTATTTTGCATTTCAAACTCTCCCAAATAGCCCTTTTCTCTACATGTTACAATGCCAAAAGAAAATGTAAAGTCTGGAATAACAGTGACAAGCTTCAGTAAACCATTCGTGTCTGTGAAAGGATAAACAAGAACCCTTTAGCAGTGCTACCATGTGTGGGTATTGTGAAGGTAAAGTACAGTCAGGCATGTGGGATCAGCTCCATGTAATGGTGAGTGACGCCCATACTCTCAGTGGACATCAAGGGCATCTTGATGGTCATGTTAAATTGATTCACTCTCCAAAATAAATCTATCATATCCCATTCCCCAATATTGGCTTAAGTCTTCCCATTCCGGGTGTCAAACCCCACAAAGAAAGCATCTGGGACTTCTGGAAGTATAATTTTTCAAAACAACCCCCAAAACTATGCAGTAACCAAGATGTCTGACCCGCAAAGGCAGACTGCCTTTGAAAGGAATGTGGTAGCTCCAGTAAAGCTGGCCCTGGTGTGGTATGAATGCGGGTGGTCAGGATCTAAGGGTATGAGAGCAGGAGCACCGGCCCAGCCCTGATCCTCGCTGCCTGTGCAACTGGGTGAGATAGTTGGGGCAGTACTAGAGAGCTTACCAGAGTCCTGGCAATGAGGGAAAGCTGGCAGGTTGACCAACCCAGCTACCACCCAGACCATGAACCAGGGCTATGAGTCAGCCCACCCCAACAGTCCCTCATCTAGGAACTGCTGGAGAATGTGAAGGGGCTGGACCTACAGATGCAAAACTGCAGGATCTCCATAACAAAGGCAATAGCAGGATATCCAAGAGGAGTCCCAGTGAGAGCCCATTATAGACAGTGTAGCAAAAGCCAGAGGCTTTGAACCCGATCAATGACTCCCTGCAATGAACACTTGCAAGTAAGGATGCATGGATAAAAAGGTTTACTGCAAGACTCACTGTCAACTATGGCTTCCATGATGAGACTGGTTTTTCTTTTTCTCTTTTCTTATTTTTTTCTTACTTTTCTCTTAAATTGTATTTTTTTTTCAGGGGAGGGAAGGATGCAAGGGCAGACCGATGACTCATTGCAATGAACATTACTTACAAGTAAAGATGTATGAACTAAAGGATCTACTGTGTGACTCATTGGGCCCCATAACAAATTCCACACTGAAATTGTTTGTTTGTTTGTTTGTTTGTTTGTTTTTGATTTTGAGTTTACTTTTAAATTTTGTTTTGGGGCGGGGTTTGCAAGGGCAGAAGCAAGGGGATGGGGACATGAGTGGGATCAGTATTCATGATGTAAAATCCACAAAGAATCAATAAAAAGTTAAAAAAAAAACATGAATGTGATGACTCAAGTTCACAGCAACTACCCCCAAAACTGTAATAATCAATGCCTTGCTTAAATATGAATAAAACTAACTTCTTGCTTAAGCATATTTTCATAAAACATATTCATCAACATATGTTGGGAGTGAAACTAACTTCTCAACTAGCAAAATCGAGGAGAAAAGAGAGTCAATAATTTTTGAAAGAAAGTATTATCCTATATTGATAAATGGGTTAAGATGATGGCTAATTTTTTAGTTATATTTTACTTCATTCAGATTGGTAGTATGATATCTCACCTAAAAACTATCAGATGGTAATACTACGGGGCTATTAACAATCCATAAGAAATATGAAGTTTAGGTTTTTAACACTATAGAGGATTTAAAAGACAAATTGTTGGAGAGCGGAAAGATGGGATAGTAGTCAAAAGCATTTGTTGATCTTGCAGAAGACCTGGTTTCTGTTTTCAGCCCTCTAACTCCAGTTCTGGTGTATCCAAAGTTCTCTTCTGGCACATGTAGAATCTATACATACATGGAGGTAAAACAAGCATACCCTAAAAAGCTTTTTTGTTAATTTTAAAAAGGAATAAAATGGCAACTTTCCAATTAAGTCTTTGTATACAAGAACAGGCACGGAGTTTTATATGCTTCATTGTGAAAGTTATTGTAAGTGATGGAAGACTTCTTAATATACATAGTTAATGCCGTATTTGGGATGAGCAAAGAGTGCTAATAACTTTCCTATTACTGTGACAAATCTAAACTCTGATTTTGATGAAACAGACAATTTAACTGGCTCACAATATTAAAGGCTTTGATGTAGAACTGACTGACTCGGTCTCCAGCCCATGGTGAGTCAGAACATAATGATGATGTATGTGCATGTGGGGAGCAGAGTTGTTCAATTCTTGACAGCCAAAAAGACGAGATGGAGAAGCATGCCAGAACCATGGACAGAGCACAGCTTTCCAAGACATCCCTTAATGACCTTCTTCCTCCAGCTATGCTACACTTCCTAAAGAATCCATCACCACAAGGAGATGATGTCCTCAATACATTAGCTCACTGAGGACATTTAATTTTCAAACCATAGTAGAGAGGTTACAAAAATAGCCTTACAATAGTATTATTTTCCAATATATCCAATGGTTGTCCAATGTTGTCATAATAGATTGCCAAAGTTTAGAAGAATAAAAAAAATTCATTGAGATGAGAAGTCAAGAATGAATCTCACTGTGTTAAAAAGTCAATGTGTCACAGAGCTGTGTTCCTTTCCAGAGGCTCTACAACAAAATCCATCTTCTTACCTTTGCTGACTTCTGTAAGTCAACCACAATGTGGAACTACAGGCCTCCCTCTTCCATTTTCAAAGCCAGCAACATTGCATTCCCTCCACTGCTTTCAATTTTATACCACAGTCAAGAGAAATTTTCTGCTTTTAAGGACTTGAGTACATTTGTCACACTGGAAAATGCAGGTTAATCTCCCCATTTCAAAATCACAGTTTTACTCACATGCAAAAATTACTTAATTTTCTTTGTCTACTTATAAGCTACTTTTGTAGTAGTACTTTTCTCTTAGAAAGACAACTGATGGAAGATAGAGTTCTAGAAAAAGAGTTCCCATGATGGTGTGGGCAAGGCAGCAGAGAGCTCTAGCAGAACGCTAAGGGATCTCATCTTCAAACACAAGCACGAAGCAGAGAGAGAATGAACTAGTAGTGAGTAGTAGAAAGCCTACCTACAGTGATGTATTTTCTCTAGCAAGGCTACATCACCTCCCCAAGCAGCTTCACCAACTGGGGAATAAGTGTTAACGTAAGTCTATGGGACACATAGAAAATGTTTTCACAAAATCTTAGCAACCTATACAGATGAGTATTTAGCAAATAAATAAATAAATAGGCACAAAAGCCTGGTCTTTCACTGTAGGTATTTTCATCTCAGAAAAGTTACTTATTAATGATTAAGGGGCAGGATGTACTGTAAGATATTGTACTTCACACCTGTTGTTTAGAAACTTCATCTCAACTGAAACTGTCCTTCCTAGAAGGTGGAGGGAGGCTCTTAAGTCTCAAGAAATAAACAACTCACAAGTTTCAGGAAGTTTCTGAAACTAACCAGATTCACAAGAATTCTGACCAGTATGGAAGCAGTAAATTGCCAGGGAGAGACTTTCTCTCCAATCAAGCTGTCTGCAAGTCATAGGGAGAGCTCTGGAATTTCAGATTCCATAAGTTATCCATGTTAGTTTGAGCTTTTTTGTGATGCATCTGCTTGGAGTCATCAAAGCTCCTGAAGTAAACTCTCACATACACATTTGTAACTAACCTCAGTAAACGTATTGGTTGGCCAAGCTGGACTTTGGTAGAATTGTGACTTTGTTCTGTCCTCATTTCCAGTCTGGGTTGAGTAGACATTAATTTGTATCTTCCCAGAAAGAGTCATACAACAAAACTCAAAAAAAAACATTGATTGATATGGGCATTTTTTTATGTTTCTGGCATCACTAAACACAAAAAAAGGAGTTTCTACCATCTCTTTCAATGAAAAAAGAAACATGTCTGCTAGAAAAAAGAAAAAAAAAGGCTTTACAAAGGAAAAAGATCCCTCAGAGCAAATAGTGAAAATTAGAGCTGAAACTGAAATATGTGCCAAGAAATTCTTCGAAATTGCCCATTTTTTCTGGGAATAGCCAAGTATCTAAACCTCTAACACTTAGGAGAAAGTGAACGTGACTTTTGCATAGGCAAGTAGGAAGACATCATTATTCTTTACTGTATAACTTCAGTTGCATCTATGTTAAAGATTCAAGGCACAAAATGTAGTCAAAAATTTATATTCTATAAACTGACTTCCTTTGGGCACTAGTACACAGAGGCTCTGCTGGTCCTTTATCAGACAGTACTCAAAATGAAAATTCCAAATCATGGCACACTGCTCTGTCTTATGCCTTCTAGACAGGGACTAATGGAGGGAGATTTTATTATTTATGTAGGCCTGCTGAGGTTTCCCAACTGCTTAATTCTAACCCATATTTATGTTATTATGGGCACAGATCATGTTCTTATGATGTGTAGAAGCCAGAAAAAAATCTTTAAGTTACAATAAGCACAGACATGTAGTCAACCCTGAACTGGATCCCAAATACTCAATGGCCTCAGACATGTTATTGAACCAACTAGAAAAGCAGTTTAAGTGATCGCAGTTGTGGGGTTTGTCCCCAAATATATGCTGTGAAGGCCAAGTGTGCTAATTTCTTCAGTGCACCCCTAATAAATGCCTAGCTATTGTTATTGCCCTCATTGAATTACTGTGTGAAGGTTTTGCCTGTTTGGTTTGTGTTGTTTGTTTGCTTGGGATCTATTATGTTTATGTAGGACCTAATCTCTGGCTTATATTGTCCAGTACTAAAAACATATGCTAGTCTTCATTTCATATTCTATGACAGATTTTAACTCAGATCTCTTTAAAAATGATTGCTTGGAGTCAGCTCAGGAGGCTTAGTAAAGAGACATTTAAATTGTTTTCAAATAAAATGAGAAGTTTTGCCACAGATTAAAGGAGTCAGTTCTAACACAAATGTACATGGAAAGACAAGATATAGTTAAAACACTAAACTGGTTAGAATTCTCTTTCTTATAGACACACATATTTGTATAAGGCGAAAAGCCTTTTCGGGTCTTTGCGGAGATGCATGTGGCTGGTTGGGTTCTGCTCCTCTGCAGGCCAAGTGCCCTTTCAGAAGATACCACACTCCGTTCCAAGTATTAGTTGTGGTTTATTATGAGAACTGGGGCACTTGAGGACAGGTTTCTCTTCACTTCACCTTTCAGCAGCCCTGTCTGAATCCATACAGCCTATTGTTTGAAATGAAACCAACGGTACCTCCCTTTAGAAAAGTTCAAACTATGCCTATTTTCTCCCAGTCCAAGCACTGCACAAGATCCTAATTAACCAGAGGAACATGATGGTGATGGCACGGCCTATTTTAAGCAGAAAGATCTTTCAAAGGAAAAAAAAAGGCTTCAGACAAAATACTATTCAGTTCATTATTCTATTGCTCTTTGGAATATTTAACGTGTTTCACTCTCTTCTGTGTGCATGTGTGTTCAATAACCAGGAATGTTTTAAATCACATGTCAAGTGCTATCATGCATACATTTCCCTTAAAACACAGAAGCAAAACATGTATCAGCTGCAGAGCTGTGAGCCTGCTCTTGGGGAGGGGGAAAGGACGACATTTCCTAAAACTCTGTGCGTTTCTTTGATCTACATAAGTTAAAACTGGACAGGAATTGAAATGTTCTCAGTATGCCACTCTATTCCCACAGGAAATAGCAACTCAATAATGCTGCTGTTCGTTTTTACCCAACTTCATGTTGGTGCAACAAGACCTTCCCTGCCAGAGGCCTGAGGCCTGAGGTGTGGAGGTCAAGATACCAAGAAGAAAACAAACTCTTCCTGGAAGAACTATTACCAGCATTGTCAAACTTGTTCCATTTGCCCACCTTCTGCAGCTTACACAATAGCCTAGAACTGTTTGTCAGATAAAATAGTTAGGAGATCATGGTTGACCTAACTAGTTTTTTGTCATCTTGACACAAGCTAGAGTCATCTGAGAGGAGGAAACCTCAAATAAGAAAAGGCTTCCATAGGACCAGGCTATAGGTAAACCTATAGAGCATTTTCTTAATGATTGACAGTGTGAGTGTGCAGTCCACTATGGGAGGCCACACCTCTGGGCTGGTGGTCATGAGTGCTATGAGAGACTAAGCAAGCCATGAGGAGCAAGCCAGTAAGTAGTTCACCTCTATGACCTCTGCCTCAGTTCCTGCCCTGACTTCTCTCATTGATGGATTATTACCTGGAAGCATAAGATAAAATAAAACCTTTCCTCCCTAAGTTGCTTTTGTTCGCGGTGTGTTTTTATCACAACAATAGAAACCTAAGACAATGGTTAAGACGTCCAACATGATTTTAGTTCTTTTTCAAATCCATTACAAAGCTCTACCAAGTTTTTACACACACACACACACACACACACCAAAACAACCATTCCACTTCCGCTCTACGTGATTATACAGTAGGTAAATTGATAAACTGAAAACTAGAAGTTTTTTTCCCAAACTCTGAGGAATTCCATCTTTTTTGATATATTTCAAAAATTTCAGCATGTTGGGAGCTTTTATATATGAGAAATAGCAGACTTAACTTCCACTTATATCAGGATTCTAGTAGAATGCTTATGCTCCATAATAATCTTTGTTTTCAAGTTAAACTGATATTTTTACAACATTTTAAAATATATGTAAATCACTTTTTAATACATTTGTATTTTAATTAAAACCTAACTATATCATTTCTCCCAGTTCTCCTCTTTTTTCAATTTCATATTCCACTTCTCTTTCAATAAAGAGGGCAAATAATGTTGCTCCTTAACTTACATTGAATTACAACCTTATTAGTAAAATATTGTAAATCAAAAAGATATTTAATATGGGGGCTGGAGAGATGGCTCAGCAGTTAAGAGCATTTGCTACTCTTGCAGAGGACTTGGGTTCTGTTCCCAGGACCCACATTGTGGCTCACAACTGTCTATAACTCTAGTTTCACAGGACTCCATATCCTATTCTAGACTCTGCAAGCACCAAGCAAACACCGTGGTGCACACATATACATATAGGCAAAACACCAATACACATAAAATACAAATAAATAATAAATAAATAAATGTGTTTAGTACACCAAATTTACTAAGCGTCATAGCTTAGCCTAGCCTGCCTTAGATGGAACATACACAGAACATACATTAGCCTACATGTGGGCAAAATCATCTAATACACAGTGTATTTTATAACAATGTGTTGATTACCCAATGGACCTTACCAAACACTGTACTGAAAACCAAGATGATTGTGTGAGTACACTTTTGTGCCATCACAAAGTTTAAACATGGCAAATCATCTTGAGTCAAGGGTCTTGTGTATGGTGAGCATTACTATAACAAAATCCCACAAATCTGAGTGGCTCAAAGCAACAGATACTTGCTCTCTAAGTTTGGGAGGTTCTGTGCCTAGCATCAGAAATCAGCAAGATTAACATTTTTATAAATAATTTTGGGGAGGATCATTCTTTGCTCATTGCAGCTTCTACGTTTTGCAGATAATCCTTATCTTTCCTTGGTTCTTGGATAGACACTGTGATCTCTGCTCTGGTTCATATGCCTTTATTCCTTGCAAACAACCACCCGCATCTGTTACTTTTCTTATAGATACAGGATGGGATTAGAGAGATGGGTCTAGAAAGTAATAAAGAACACAAGCATGGGGACCTGTGTTAAGATCCCCAGAAACCATGTAAACCCAGGCGGGGGAGGGGCACATGCCCCTGTAACCCTACAACTTGCAGGTGGGAGAGCCAGCGCAAAGCCAGCACAGAGCCAGGCAGATCTCTGAAGCTCATGGCCAGACAGCCAGACCAGCTGAGTCTGACTTCAGTTTCAATGAAAGACACTGCCTCAAAAAATAACAGAGGAGAGTGATTGAGAAAAGACATTGACATTGACCTTGGGCTTCTACAGGGACACTTGCAAATGGTGTGTGATGCCTTTTCTGGGGAGTCATGAACAAATGTCTACTTACCCTGTGTAGGTCCCAGATAGTGAACCAACAACTTTTGAGCCAGGAAAATTTATTGGCAGTAACTCCTCACAGGCAGACAAGTGAGGAGTTACTAACAGGAGCAGGGATGATTCAAAGGCATCTATCTACACCACCATGGAGCTGTCTGTGAGATTTGTAGGCAGCTCAACAGGTAAGGGAGTATCTCTTCCAGATCTCTTGGATGGTCTTCTTCTTCTTCTGGGTAGAGAGTGCCTTACTATTCACATAACCTTGAGTGTGGAAAGGCTTAGTACATCTAGTCAGCTTCAGAGACTCCTGAGACTTCTGAGTTCTTTACTCTCTGAGTTTTTAGGAGTTCCCTTCAAAACTTATCTGAATACTAATGAGATTTTGGGAAGAAATGCATGCTTAACAACAACACATACCCACACTAACAATTGTGCAATAAACACTACACACACACAAGCCATTGCTTGAGGGCCCACCTTATGCTAATATGATCTCATCTCACCTAACTTATTACATATGCGAAGACTATTTCCAAATAAAGTCAGATTCTGAAATTTCAAATGGACATGAGTTTTGGGCAAAATTATTCAACCTACTGCATATAGCTTCCAAAATCAATAGCTTCTCCCCTACCAAGGAATTTCTATGTGAGTCAAAGTTAACTGAAATCTTCAAAAATTTCTCAACAGATGTACAGTTTGTCATACCTGGAATTATAAAATCATAATCATTTTCATTGCTTATATTGATGTTATACATTTTACAATTGAAAAGTGCTACGATACTGTCTCACTGACACTCAAACACAGTGCTCCCAAATTCAAAGAGTTACACTTAGCCATGCTCTTAACCACTCCCCATCTCTCAAGCCCCAACAAAAACCCTTTTAAAGGTGAATGGATTAGGGTTCTTGAATGGTCAAGCCTGGTGTAATTATTTTAAGTAAGGGAGAAAGTGAAAGTAAGAGAGGTAGAAGAGAGAGTGAGAGAAAAATAAGAGATTTCATAATTAGAGAAAATCTATCCTAATTATAGAACTTCCATATTTTTATTTTTATAAAAATATTCAAATACATATCATGCAAATAAAGGTAGATGAGGTTGGAATATGCTTGATACATAAAGTGGCCTGAATCTAAGAGTTGTGCTCAAAACATACTGAGTTCTAGGTGAGTGTGGAATTTACTGACTCACATTTTTGTGATGTTGCAGAAAGTGCCTCTGAGTCCTGTAGCTAATGTGCACAACATGCACTCCAGTTGGAGGTAGAAAGAACTCAAACACTTGAAAGCAGCTGCTAATACTGTACATTGTTCTATATCAAGCCGTTTGTGCAAGACTTAACGAAATGGAGCACATGGCACACCCATCTCAGATGCATGATTATACGTGCCCGACTTCCTAGTTGTTCCCTGCAACTGCTCCAGGCAAAGCAGAGGCTGCTCAGCTGCATTTAACCAATGCTGTGTGGTCAGGAAAGTGGCATCCCCAGACTGCCACAAGACACTGGGAACGCTGGATTTCAGAGAGGCAACGATCCTATTGAGGTCTCTAGAAGTACAGGAGTTGCCATTAGAAGCAGCCTGGCCCTGTGGCGTGCATTTTACAGAGCATTCAGGGGGTGATAAACATTTTTTCCATGATTTGCCATCTGTGGATTTTTAAGCTATTAAGGCACTTTTCTGTTGTTATTTCCACAAAGCTCCTAATCGCATTTGCGATTGAGGTGCCCTTATTAATATATTATTCTGTCCTATTGAGAAAGTGGTACTGAGGCAATCTCCAGCTTGACAATGGTACATGGCTGCTCTTTTTTATCATTATTATTTATAACATACAAGGTAAAATAAACCAGTTTGAAACTCAGGCCCTTTCAAATCATTCTTTCCATTTCTTCACAACGGATGGCTACATTAGAAAGCTGTTAATACATTTGTGTAGAATTTGGGTTCTCAATTCAACCCAGACTAGCAATGAAAAGACATGTAGAAGAAACATGGCCTTCCTGGACATCCAGAATCAATAAGTTGTTACTCTTTGCCAATTGTAGCTTCTACACAAATGGCTTCATTTCGATCCCTGTTCAATAGGAGCAGAGATGAATACAGTTATTAGAGCTGCAGGATTGTACTGACAGCTGTCACATAGGCAGTAGCCACCAGTCTTCAGTAACCTTTGCTCTTTGCTGGTTTTCAGAAAAACAAATTATAATGACCGTGATCAGCACCAGGACTGACAACCAAATCTGTGTGTTCTGGGTTACCTGGGCCTGCCTGTGTTTTTCCCCTCCATGAGAACAATACACTGTCAGTCCAATTGTTTTTCCAGCAGTGGTGATGGAGTCATTCATTCAGTCAGTTCCATCCATATTTATGGAGTCCCTAGCAGGTGCGGAGTACTGTTCCGGAAGCTTATGCAACAATGAACAAAACAAATTTCCTAGGCTCACAGAGCCTTCACTGGAGGGAGAGGGAGTCATGGGAAGAAATGGACCAGAAAGTATGTAAACAAATAAATAAGCCTTCACTGAAGTCTTGGGGGAAAGCAAAGCTAAAGAAAGGTTAGAAGAGAGTGTCTCAATGTCAGTGCTATTGACACGTTTAACTACTGAGCTTTAGTCTCGGGGAACTGTCTGTGGAGTATAGTCCATTTGGCACTATCCCTGGCCCTCACCTACAAGCACCCCAGTGGTGATGATGGCAATGTTCTCTGGGGGGCAACTTCTGTTGACAGCCACCGAAACAGATAGGAATATAAGGAGTGGGGTCACTGAGCAGCCCTTTAAGATTTGATGCTTGAGTTGCACATAGCAGTGGAGAGAGTCTGGGGCTAAATCTCAGGAAGAGCGCTTAAGGGAGAAGAAAGAGAAGAGCAATGCTCTCGGGTATGAGCAAGCAGTGCATCCAAGGGCTGAGCTCCCTTCGGCAGCAAACTCACCACAAAACCTAATAGAAATCCACCAGGGACAGAAAGCCAAGATGCAGTGACCAAAGACACAATTTGTGCTGAAACCGAATCACACAGCTGAAGCTTTAGATCCTTCTCTTTAAATGGGCACCAATATTTAGAGAGCCACTGGGGGATTTGGCATAAAACTACCGGGAAAGTATGATTTTCAAAACTTCTGGTTTGAGTGGAGCCAAATTGTATTTGATATTTTTACTGACTAAAACAAAACTCCTTCCTCTTGGTAGTCTTAAATTGACCAAATTTAGGGCCCTGAAGATCTAGATACAACCTTAATTCTGCTACTAACATGCCTGACACCCCAGGGCTTAGTCACTTCCCATCTTTTGCTCTCTGGTTCTAATTTCTAAACTGTGGGGGTTGAAGTACATGATTCCTAAAGTTTCTTCCCGGGCTAAAAATTCTGTGATTCACTTGAAAATCAGTGCCAAGTAGTTTTTTGTCTCACCATGTGTGAATATTATTAAATATAGCATAATCATAGCAAGGGGCTGTATGTATACAATTCCAAATACTCCAGATGTCACCAGTCCATGGATACAAACCCTATTATGTTTCCACTACTGCTTGAATGGCCAGGGCTCAGACTTCCTTAAATCTGCCCCCATTTGAGGGTACTAGTAGATGCTGTATCCATTAACTACAAAACCAGCAGTCACAATGCTCCACACTGACACTGGGACAATCATATCAGTCTCTTCTGTATGAGTCACATAAAAGATATACTTGCTGTCATACCTCCCAAGCTCCCATGATGCCACTGACTTGCGATACTGTCATCTTGGGCACTCTGTTGCACTCACTATGAGCATGCAATATGTCACACCTCCTCTGGGAGATCTACAGCAACATGAAAAAACCGGAGGCTCATCCACTTGCCATTATCACATTTGGCCATCTGAGGCCCACAGTTCTATTTGTGTCCAACTTCTTTCTCTCTCTCTCTAACTAGATTCCGCACATTTCCCTTTCCTCTTTCTCTTCCCCCTCTCCCTAGGCACATATACACAAAACCAGACCCCTTCTTTTGCTTCAGAAACTGGAGTAATCATGAACATTATTTCATACAACCTCATCTTCACGGGATTGATGAACCCAATGTTCTAAAAGCCACAGTCCACCTTGAGCTCGGTTCGGAGGCCCTCTCGGCTAGAGACAGATGAGAAAACCAAGTCATTGGCACCAAAAGCACTGGCAACAGAGCCAGTCTTTGAACCACACAGTTCTATTTTCTGACAAATGTATTCTCCACCCAACCACTACATCTGAGCCTTTTCCTCACCATCTTCCTACACTGAGAAGAGGGCTTTGTGGGTGAGATGTAGTTATACCACGTCACCAGCATACTTTCTGATCCCTGCCAAGTTAGCTCCCATAGCCAGCCAGCCTGGCATGCCATCAATAAGCCTTTCCAAATGTGGTAATATCTCTTAGGAGCACTGATTTGTCCTCTTCATCAATTTAACTTGAGGAGTCCTCATCAATGCAGCAATATTCGGACTCTGAATTCTGAACTATTGATTCCATAACCCTATATGACTTTCCTTGCATTATAAGTTTACACACATACTTTGCTGGAGAAATCTAGATTAGACATATTATGTTTGTATAATACCCATAAAAGTTTTCTCCTCTTTCTGTGTTGGGTTGCTGTGGGGCTACATCTTCTGCAATGATGAGTTTTATTTCCTCAGAATTAACATACCTCTCTGTATGATAGCAACAAACTTCAGAACAACCTAAAGTTCTGTGCACTTCAAATGCACGTCCAACTAGCCTCAGCAGCAGTCTGCTCATGCATTATTCTGTAGGAGAGAAAGCAAGCACCTCCAACATTCTGTAAGCCCATGGAAATCCAAGCTGCTTAAATCATTCATAAGTCCTATGTACACGAACACCAGAGAGCTCGCCAGCCCAAAGTTCAATCATCAGTTACCTCAGACGTTCTTAGAAGATCTTCCCTTAATTATCAGTCAGGGCACTGTGGTATTAATGTAGACAAGAGTTGACAGGAGCTGGACTAAGTAAATAATAGTAGGGGAAAGTACACAAGACAGATTCGGAGGCCAACCAGAAGATGAAAAGAACATGGCTTGCATGCCTTTAAACATGAATACATACAGAGAAAAAGAAAAGAAGGCTATAAGTAAGCAGTAATTAAGATTTCCTACAGAGTGGAGAAGTTACAGCCAGCTCTTTGGGAAATATGCAAGGGGCAGACCTAGAAAGAAAAATGAGTAATTGCATAGTGATTTATATTTGAAAAATGATGAAATGTACAGTGGAAAATATATTCCCAATTTTTATAAACTATCTCTTATATTCCTGAGAGAAAATATTTACATTTATTATCTATGCATTTGATCATTATTTTTCAGAACCTTTACTCTAAAGATTTCTGTCTTAATGGCACAGCAAACTATATGTTAGCCAGCAAATAAGGGAGATGACTAATTGAAGATGAGACTAATTTCAAAACGCTAGGAAAACCTCACTTTTATTCAACAAACATTTGCTGAGCATTAGTAATGATCCAAGTACTGATCTGGACTATAGAATACAAAACCAAAAGACAGGAAGGAACTGCAACCACCATGCTAAGCACAGGTAGATATTACAACTGCTGCCTCACAGGCAGTAAAGCTAATGTAGAAAATATTGAGTGACTTGGATAAGGAGTCAAGAGTGCTGGTGTGTGTGTGTGTGTGTGTGTGTGTGTGTGTGTCCATTCCACGAGGGTACAGAGCCAGATCCTGCTGTACCATCTCAGGTAATTCCAGATCCCTTGGACTGGCAGACTTGTGAGCAAATTAAATCAAAGCTTTTCTGATTATCACCCAGTTCATTCATCTCAAATTTCCCAGATCACCAAGGTACTGGCAATGCACTTGACAGGTCTGAATGTGGGTGACAGTTGCATGGCTGGGACAGACTGTGGGGCCAGTGGCAGTGGCACCAGGATTTATCCCTACTGCTTGTACTGGATATTTTGGAACCTATTCTGTTTGGATGGATACCTTGCTCAGCCTGGATATAGTAGGGAGGGCCTTGGACCTTCCCTAAAGCAGTGTGTCTTACCCTCTCTGAGGACGGAATGGGGAGTGAGGTGGGCAGACTAGGTGGAGGGAAGAGGAGGAAGGGAGGAAGTGGGAACTGGGATTGGTATGTAAAATGAAAAAAGCTTTTTGTTTTCTTTTAAAATTAATAAATTAATTTTTAAAAAGAAACCCAGTTGTTTCCTTGTTAATTTTTTCCCCATGAATTCCTGGTGTTTATTTTGGGACCTGTAGTCCTCACTTCCATTCCCCACAAAACTTTTATTCTGGAATGCTGAATATCATGAGTTTGTTTCAATATCTGGGGGATATAAATTCCTAAAATAAAGGTTCCCATTAGTTGATGCACTGTTGCTGTGAGAAACCAAGGGCAACCCAATTGGGAGCAGAGGGACTCACCATGTTTGGTTAAATATAGCTTAAGTTTCTTCTTCTTCTACCTCAACAAGATTTAGCACCAAGGACAGGCCTTCAGTTTGCATCCTGAAATTATTGAGGAAGTAAATTCACCTGGAACCTCATATGATAAGAAGCAAGGAGACACAGCAGCTGTTGAGAAGAAATCACCCAGGCACTCAATCAGAAAGGAAGCTCATTAACTCCTCCACCATCTTTTACAAAGCCAAGAATCCACTGTCCAAGAGGAAGCTCTGCCAAGACTCCAGCTGTTTGCTGTTCTCTGGGAGATGAACAGTGTGGTGAGCAAGGGGTACTCAAACCATTGCAGATTCAGCATCCTTGGCCTGGTCAATTAGTAAGACTTCACATTTCTGTTCCTGCCCAAGTCCACACCCCAACCTTCAGGCTTAAACCCAGAGAATTTTGGGGGGATAATAAAAGTAAGAACTTGGGTATTTAGTCTAGAATCTGTGTAGATCCATGCTAGAATACATAGCAATAGGGATTTGCATACTGTCCTTTTACTCTTTAATTTAAAAAAAGTCCACAAAAATATTATGAATTGAACACTGACTAAAAGGTATTGACACAATGAAAAACAGAATCTTCTGCTGAGAAAGAAATCAGAGAAACATCACCCTTCACAATAGCCACAAACAGCATA
>LOEQ01012712.1:1552-24614 GCA_001685075.1 Bramus lutescens
GCGACATCTGCCATTCTTCACATGTCCAGCAGTGCTTACTGGAAGAGAACAGGACTGGGCTCCAGAATACAGGACACAGCCCTGCTCTTGGCAGGCATGTTCTAATTTGTTTTCTATTGCTATGGTAAATACCATGAACAAAAACAGCTTGGGGAAGAAATGGCCTGTTTCAGGATACACTTCCAGTTTACAGTCCATCATTGAGGAAAGAAGGGGGTCAGGGACCCAAGCAGAAACCATAGAGGAATGCTACTTACTGGCTTGCTCACTGTCTCATGCTTGACTAGCTGTCTTGTACCCTGGTCAACCTTACTTAGGCACTGCTCACAATAGGCTGGGTCTTCCCACATCAATCAACAATCAAGAGACAGAATTCCCCACAGACATAGCCACAGGTCTGTCTGATCTGGACAATCTCATTGCTGAGATCAGACGACTTTGCGCTGTGTCAAGTTGACAGCTGAAGCCAGGTGGGACAGAACAATAGCAATTGGCACGTCTGAGCACCTCTACATAGGGATTTAAACAAAGCTTACTGCATCTTTGCAGCAACCCTATGGCAGGCACTCCTGAGGACTCCGTTTCCTATGGGAAGACTGAGGTCATCAACATAGCCCGTCAGACAGCAAGTGAGTGGTAAGTCAAGAGTGAGAAGTTCTAACTAAAATCACCTCTTAAATCTTAAATAGTGAAAACATATTACAAGAACATCATAGAACACTGAAAGGAAAATCTCAGCTCTGCTAAGATGTCATGGGCTGCTTCAGCTCCAAGATCCCCCCCCCCATAACACACACACACACACACCTTTCCTCTGCTGGTGTCAAGCATCCATGTGACCATCTCTACCGATTTCTTTCTAACTCGTGCACTAGGAAAATAGTCGGCATCTTTGAGAAACACCCTTAGTGAATTATTTGAAGACTGGGCTTTACAGTTTAAAACCTACAAAGACTGCTGCACTGGACACAACGCCACATCTGACTTTTTTTTAATCTAACTTGACCTAGTGTCACGTTTCACCTCCCCCGTGCATGGATGAAGAACACCTACAGCCAAGACTACAGTGTTTCTCAAATGGTAAGCAAGACTCGCTAATAAACCAAGAAACACATTTTATTTATAGGGTCCAAATCCATACCATCCAGACTAATGTGAAGATACTCACTCACCTTGACCTTGGACAGCATCCCCTGCCAATCCCCACAGGCTGAGCTGACAGCAGATATCCTCTAGTCAAGTTACCACATTCCATCCCTGTGACTTTTATCTTGTATTAAAAGGTATTACGAACACTAAGCCTCAGAAGTACTGGAAGGGGCTTTTACTGTCTCATGGTTTCAATCACCCAGACTTTTATATTATATTGTAAATCCAAAACTGCCATAAAAGTAGGAGCTTGGAAAGTGTCTATAACAGAACCTGGATGTGGGTCAAACAACTCCCCTCAGTATTCTCCTCCCATGAGGCATCTCTTCTACCACTACCTAAGGGGAATGCATTCAGTGCCTTAGGAAGACCTGCAGACCTAAGCTGGTCCAAACTATTTTCCATCACTCATCATTGCAAATGTGTCTGGGTTTTAACTGTGGGGTATTCTTAACCCTGCTGCTGGTGATGCTTTCTGCAAACAACAGTAATTCTCCAGTGCCTTATCGCAAATGCAATGATTCATCTCCAGTGCAGAGAGGCAGCTTTATATAGAACTGGCTGGAGGGGGATGGGCATCACCATATTCAATTTGATGGTGCATCTGCGGACATGGCCTGGCTTGCTTTGTGTTGCAAGTCTCATTTCTTCCCACTTCTCTTTCTAAGAGTAACACACATTTCAATAAACGTCCCCAAATTAGGGTTTTACTTAAATAATAATTTCTTAATTAAGTCAAGAAAGTACATTTTTGCAAACCACCCCCTATGCTGTGGAGCCCCACAGTAATGGACAGAGAAGGCATCAAATAAATGTTGAGTTAATGTTTGCTGAACAATAAAGGAAAAGGGGGGGAAAGGCAAAATGGGAGAGGAAGTAAAAATTAGTAACTGCGGGTGTAAAGAAGTCAAAGTTGACCCACTTGAGCTTTTCGAGGTTAAATAATATTGTGGGAGCCCAAGAACCAATCAGTCCATCTCAAATTTACACAACTAGAACTTCTGAAAAAGAACGCACCCGTTTCCTTCAGCTCATCCTTAATACTGGAAAAGTACAGATCCATATAATTTAGGCTCTGATAGTGTACCAACAGAAGCAGTGCATCAGCTAGCTACTTTCGCCATAGTACTGCATAACAAACAGCCAGAAATAAATCTCAGTAGCATTCAGTAATAAGCATTCATGCTTGTGTCAGCTCCAATTTGGTTCAATGGCTCTGCTAATCTTGGGAAGAGTTGCTCACAGGCCTACAGTAAGCTGGCTGTTAGCTGATATCAGCTGGCCTTGCCTGGAGATACTAGACCGAATCATGTCTGTTCCACACATCTCCATCCCTGCAACGGACTATCCAGACACATTGCCAAGGCAATGGATGAAGAGCCTGCCATTAGAAATATGCAAGGGCTCTTGAGGCCTGAGCTCAAATCTGCCATCCTCTCCCTTCTACCATATTCTATCACCCAAAGTGAACCAAATGGCCAAACCCAAGGACAGGGAATTTTGTCCTGTCCTCGGTGGGAATGGACAGTAATGGTGAAAGGCAAAGGAGCGCCACGAGAGAATGACGTACAGCTGAGGTCAGTGCTGTATTCTACCAAAGAATCAAAGAATATGTTCTCGTAAAAATAAAACACCACAAAGCCAGGCATGGTGTGAACACCTACAAAAATAGCATTTGGAAGACTGGAGTAAGAGGATTGCAAGTTCAAGGCCAATACAGACTACTTCAAGAGACCCTGACTGAAAAACATAAAATAAATAGTAAATAAAATCACAGTGATTTTAATTGAAAACATGGAATATACATAAGTGTGAGTACTTATTGACTAAACTGAAAGAAGATGCTTATCTTTCTAATGAATATGATGTTGCTCAGACATTATTTTTGAACAATGGGTATTACTTTTATAATAACTAGGGAAGCATTACCTCGATGTAATCAGCATCTACGATAAGTATGAATTGATATCTTTCTTCTCTTGGTGCACTTCACTCAAGTGGCCTAGTACAATAAATAGTTTCACAAGCCAATAAGAGGTTGAACATTTTTGAAAATCTATGACGACAACAAATTTTTCTAATTTTTTAGAAAGCAGAATAACAATGTTTTCTACGATAAATGTAAAAATTTGTTTTAGTATTTTATATTTAATGATTACCTCGTTTAACAGTTCTGATAAAAACAAAATGGTGTTACATGCCAATTCCTACATTTTTCACCTTACATTCAATGACGTAAACTTAGATTTTGGAAATTATCAACTCAATCACATCAGGGCCAAGAGTAAATCACTGGGCAATAGCAGAAGCGGCTTCAAACTGAAGTGACGCTGACATGAAATTACATCCCCACAGAACTCAGAAGCTCCACTTCTGGGTTCAGCGCATCCGACAGTTTGACTGTCTGCATTGTTCTTATCTATGGAAAGGCAGAGAGCTTTAATTTCGCATCCCTTAGCTTTCTAGCAATGAAACAGTTCTGGGGAATACACCAAAGAGAAGAGGATAGCATTCAAATAATATGTATTTATACTTAATTGGAAAGTTGTTGGTCACTGTTATTGTGGTTCTGCTTCTGTTGCTGCTGTTGCTGCTGCTTCTGCTACTGTTGAAGACCAGGACCTTCTTACCTGTCTATGCACTTGTGATTGTCACTCTGCCTTAATCTCTATGTGAATGTTCCGTTGGTTTCATATGATGATGGTAACCCATGAGCTAATATAGTCTCATAAAAGATATGTCATCATTACGTAGATTTATGTGCGAACCACATCCATAAAATTTAGATAATTGCTTGTGTACCGCCAGCCTAGTTTGCTTGTTAATATAAATAGTTGTCTCAGCATTAGCTACCTAGAGGACAAATCTCTCAGAAGTGACTTTGTACTTAATTCTGGCAGACAGTCTCCACCTCAGTTTGATGAAAAATGTATTATGAACAATATCTGACAGCTTTCGTGTGTTATGTTGAAGAAGTCTAATCTGTTGTTTATTTGGTGTTCTTGCCACATTCCTTGGCTTAGGGACACCATTCTCCATTCTTCTATGATCCATGCTCTGTTAACTTAGGTCGCATTTATTAAATACCATGCTTTTGCATGTACACTCCATTTATGGGTGTCCATGAAACTGATCAACCTCTCTTTGTGTAAATGGTGTTTAACAACTGCCGCTGGCATTAATGACTTGCCCTACCCTAAGTATACCCAACATGGAAGATCTGCACCACATTCTGATTAAGAAACACTACCTGGGCAGAGAATACATGCAAGATTCCTTTTCAAATAAAAACTTGGAGAAAGTAAACAGAACAAATGCATGAAAGAAGAATGTATGTTTTGTGCTGCCAAAGCATGTGTTATTATGTTGAATAGCTAATCAAACTGTATCACAGACTCTAAGGCTTTGTTTAAATTTTAGCCCTCTTGAAGAATTTTATTTCAACTCCAAAGACAGGGGTGTAGGCAGAAGAAATGGCTTCTCTCTAGGGAGCTTAACTCTAAAAATCTGTTTCCAGGCAATATTTCAGTCCATGGTCTCAGATTCCAGAGTGCTCCAGAGAAGGCTCTCTGAACTAATAAGCATTCATTTATGGCTCCTTTGCTTCTTCCCACTAGGTTTGCCTTTATCACGCGTCTCAAGGAGCCCATGAGGGCCTACACAGGAAAGGAAGCCTGAGAGACATGAGAAATGGTTGATGCCCAGCCAGGGTACATTTCATACTACAGATAACACAGCCTCTGGAACTTCTGATAAAGGCTGAGTCCTGACCAAGAACAAGGACCGAACTGCCATCTTTTCTTTCTACATGTTACTGAAACAAAATGGCTCGTCTGACTTGAAATATCCCCAAGTTCTATGCTGGAGAAGAGGTACCAGGCAGGAGTAGAGTCAACCCACACTCCTGTTTCTACTCTAGTTCTGCTGGAGACATTCTCACTCTCATCCCTCCTGGCCAGATTGATCACCAAACAGACATCACGCTTGTCACCGTCAAGTCTCTCCAAGCTTACCAAGCCTTTTCCATTTTGTAAGGGTCATCCATTTCTCCCCTTCTGATCCTCCTGCAATACTACAAGCCAAAACCGATGATGTCTTCATAGACAACGTTATTAATTTTCTCTGTCATCCATATGTCTACCATATGCCTTAGATTAGTATTGTTTTTCTATTAAGCCATACTTTTTAAGGATAAAATCACGTTAGAACACACAATTATAACACAAAACACCGAGCATAGAGCCTTACTTGGAGTAAATAGAAAAGACAAATTTATTTTTATGTTTTGTATAATTTCTGAACTGTTATTTTAAATCTTTTTCTTCTTAAATAGAATACAATAACATCATCTGACCCTCGAGCATGAATGATAATGTAAAGTCAGAACTCCCTTCAACTTGTAATCAAAGTACTATTCAATGGTAGAAGAGCTCACACCATTGGCCCAGGCAGGTATTTCAAACTGTGGAATGGAAATCTCTTTATTATTTTTTTGGAAGACCCAATTCAGTCAAAACCTACTTCCCTTATCAGAGCAGATCCCTGTGTGGGTCATCTCCACAGCACAAAACTTCAAAGTGAATGTGAGGTGGATTAATTCCCAGTTCTAATTTAAAGCAGCACTCCTGGGGCGCTTCAAGAGGCTCCAGGTGTTCTTGGGGCATGAAGGATGATGAGGTGGTAGTTTCTCTTGAGCAATTGTTAATACTTGGGGCCAAGAGCAGTGGTTATGCAACACATCCTCAGAATCGCTTTCTCAGATATTAAAGTCTTCAAACTTTCAAAGAAAAAAAAATGAGAGAAAATTCTGTCATCATTCAGGAAGCTGCCTTGTAAGCTTGGATGTCCCAAAACTTTAGAGCCCAGCCAATATGCAATATCTGTTTTCAGGAAACACTTTCTTCATTTCTACAAGCATCAGGAAACACACACAAAGACACACACACGTACACACAGACAGACAGACAGACGGACGGATGGACAGATGGACGGACACATGTGCATATTCCAACTTAAGATCTCAAGAACCTTAACATCCAATCCCAGACATAATGTGAATAATAATTAAATCATGAGCAAGTCACATGGAATTCCATCTAGACAAGCATCTATAAGCTCTGATGACAGAGGACATCCAAGGAGGGGCAAAACTGGCTTTACTACCAGATCCAGGTCCTGCATTCCTCTAATGACTCTGACTCGAAAACATAGCTTCCACCCCAGCTCTGCAAGGAATAACTCCAAACACCTATGCTTCTATTAGCTTAACTTTGCCCTCTTTGTTGTCCTCACTTACGCATCAATAAAGAATAACGAAAATATTGACCTTTGAAGTTGGACTCTAACAAACACAGGGTCAAACAGCATTCCCAACAACAACCTGTTATATGAAGTTGAGTAGTAATTAATCTAAGATTTGGCTTACTCATCTGTGAACGATGTTCATGGAAATGATGGAATTTGAGAGACTTACCATCTAAGTATCAATAAGTGCTATTACCATCAACATCTTATGTTGGAGCTGGGTTGGTTATCTTCTCAACATCTACTCTGTTCTCTGACTTTATTTACTATCCAGTTTAATTGGTTCCTCCTATAGCACTGTGAAAAGGTAAGGCACACTGTTGGCTTTGAGCTTTTTCATTTAAGCATCAAATTAATTTTAGTTTTTAAATTAAAAATGTAACTCATGTAAAATGGCCCCATGTCAACAAAACTCTTGATAGTTAATCCATAAAAAGTGATTCTAACTCCGTCATTTAACTAGCTTTCCTGATAGACTAATTATATAGGGCTTGGAAAATGTGAATACCGAGTAATGAGGTTGATTTTGGCAAGACATTCAGCAAAATCAGCATAAATTGTTCCTTAGTCACACTTATATAATGAAAACCATTTTAAAATGTTATAGGACATAATGAGTATGAGTTAAAGCATAATTTTCAGGGGCTTCTAGGTAGCAGGCATGCTGTACCCTCCCTCCCCCATTCCCACACAAGATTCCACCTGAAGCAATGAATGGAACATGCAGATAACAAAAACGAAGCTCTGTTTTGCCTTTCAATATTCTGACATCTTTCTTTTACTAGAACTGGGTGGAGATCCCATTGCAGAGAATCCCCAGCAGCCTTTGTCCTCTCCTGTATCTCCCAGCCATCTCTTCCCTTGTTCATCTCCATCAATTGTTTACACTCCAATTCAAGTATTTTTCCCTCATAACAACAACAAAAGTTTTTCTTTCTAACTCTGACCACCCTGTTCTTACCTCCCTGTGTGTTTTCCCAAATTTCTGTTTCATGAACGTGAGATTTCTCATCAGTGATTTTAGTCATCTGTCCTTATCTTACCTCATCTTGTCTTACCTCATCTTGCCTGAGACTTCATTCCACCAGAAGAATTTCACCTTCTACTGAAAAAAAACCCACCCAACCAATAGCATGATGCACACACTCAAAGTGAGTTAGGAGTGTGGCGCAACCCAAAATCACAAAACTTGCTTACAACATTTTGAGCTATTTTTTTTCAGTTTTTTCAGTTTTTATGTAACTCAATCACAGTCTAAGCATGAGCGTTGCAGATAACAATGTCATGCCACAACACTGAAAGGTTAAACGGGACTGAGCTTTTCCTAGCTTTTTCTCATGTATTGAAAAGTGATAAAATAGATATATTTACACTTTCCATTTAAAAAATACTGTGTTCTACTTCCTGGAAACCGCTACAGTGTTTTAGACACTCTTTTGAGTTTTTCCTGCATCAAGCAATTAATTAACAAATCTAGGAATAAATAAGAGGGATCTTTCTTCTTTGTAATAATAGGCTGTTATTATGTAGACAAAGACACAATTCTCCCTAAGATCAATTCTGCAATTCACATTATACTTATTTTGCATTTCAAACTCTCCCAAATAGCCCTTTTCTCTACATGTTACAATGCCAAAAGAAAATGTAAAGTCTGGAATAACAGTGACAAGCTTCAGTAAACCATTCGTGTCTGTGAAAGGATAAACAAGAACCCTTTAGCAGTGCTACCATGTGTGGGTATTGTGAAGGTAAAGTACAGTCAGGCATGTGGGATCAGCTCCATGTAATGGTGAGTGACGCCCATACTCTCAGTGGACATCAAGGGCATCTTGATGGTCATGTTAAATTGATTCACTCTCCAAAATAAATCTATCATATCCCATTCCCCAATATTGGCTTAAGTCTTCCCATTCCGGGTGTCAAACCCCACAAAGAAAGCATCTGGGACTTCTGGAAGTATAATTTTTCAAAACAACCCCCAAAACTATGCAGTAACCAAGATGTCTGACCCGCAAAGGCAGACTGCCTTTGAAAGGAATGTGGTAGCTCCAGTAAAGCTGGCCCTGGTGTGGTATGAATGCGGGTGGTCAGGATCTAAGGGTATGAGAGCAGGAGCACCGGCCCAGCCCTGATCCTCGCTGCCTGTGCAACTGGGTGAGATAGTTGGGGCAGTACTAGAGAGCTTACCAGAGTCCTGGCAATGAGGGAAAGCTGGCAGGTTGACCAACCCAGCTACCACCCAGACCATGAACCAGGGCTATGAGTCAGCCCACCCCAACAGTCCCTCATCTAGGAACTGCTGGAGAATGTGAAGGGGCTGGACCTACAGATGCAAAACTGCAGGATCTCCATAACAAAGGCAATAGCAGGATATCCAAGAGGAGTCCCAGTGAGAGCCCATTATAGACAGTGTAGCAAAAGCCAGAGGCTTTGAACCCGATCAATGACTCCCTGCAATGAACACTTGCAAGTAAGGATGCATGGATAAAAAGGTTTACTGCAAGACTCACTGTCAACTATGGCTTCCATGATGAGACTGGTTTTTCTTTTTCTCTTTTCTTATTTTTTTCTTACTTTTCTCTTAAATTGTATTTTTTTTTCAGGGGAGGGAAGGATGCAAGGGCAGACCGATGACTCATTGCAATGAACATTACTTACAAGTAAAGATGTATGAACTAAAGGATCTACTGTGTGACTCATTGGGCCCCATAACAAATTCCACACTGAAATTGTTTGTTTGTTTGTTTGTTTGTTTGTTTTTGATTTTGAGTTTACTTTTAAATTTTGTTTTGGGGCGGGGTTTGCAAGGGCAGAAGCAAGGGGATGGGGACATGAGTGGGATCAGTATTCATGATGTAAAATCCACAAAGAATCAATAAAAAGTTAAAAAAAAAACATGAATGTGATGACTCAAGTTCACAGCAACTACCCCCAAAACTGTAATAATCAATGCCTTGCTTAAATATGAATAAAACTAACTTCTTGCTTAAGCATATTTTCATAAAACATATTCATCAACATATGTTGGGAGTGAAACTAACTTCTCAACTAGCAAAATCGAGGAGAAAAGAGAGTCAATAATTTTTGAAAGAAAGTATTATCCTATATTGATAAATGGGTTAAGATGATGGCTAATTTTTTAGTTATATTTTACTTCATTCAGATTGGTAGTATGATATCTCACCTAAAAACTATCAGATGGTAATACTACGGGGCTATTAACAATCCATAAGAAATATGAAGTTTAGGTTTTTAACACTATAGAGGATTTAAAAGACAAATTGTTGGAGAGCGGAAAGATGGGATAGTAGTCAAAAGCATTTGTTGATCTTGCAGAAGACCTGGTTTCTGTTTTCAGCCCTCTAACTCCAGTTCTGGTGTATCCAAAGTTCTCTTCTGGCACATGTAGAATCTATACATACATGGAGGTAAAACAAGCATACCCTAAAAAGCTTTTTTGTTAATTTTAAAAAGGAATAAAATGGCAACTTTCCAATTAAGTCTTTGTATACAAGAACAGGCACGGAGTTTTATATGCTTCATTGTGAAAGTTATTGTAAGTGATGGAAGACTTCTTAATATACATAGTTAATGCCGTATTTGGGATGAGCAAAGAGTGCTAATAACTTTCCTATTACTGTGACAAATCTAAACTCTGATTTTGATGAAACAGACAATTTAACTGGCTCACAATATTAAAGGCTTTGATGTAGAACTGACTGACTCGGTCTCCAGCCCATGGTGAGTCAGAACATAATGATGATGTATGTGCATGTGGGGAGCAGAGTTGTTCAATTCTTGACAGCCAAAAAGACGAGATGGAGAAGCATGCCAGAACCATGGACAGAGCACAGCTTTCCAAGACATCCCTTAATGACCTTCTTCCTCCAGCTATGCTACACTTCCTAAAGAATCCATCACCACAAGGAGATGATGTCCTCAATACATTAGCTCACTGAGGACATTTAATTTTCAAACCATAGTAGAGAGGTTACAAAAATAGCCTTACAATAGTATTATTTTCCAATATATCCAATGGTTGTCCAATGTTGTCATAATAGATTGCCAAAGTTTAGAAGAATAAAAAAAATTCATTGAGATGAGAAGTCAAGAATGAATCTCACTGTGTTAAAAAGTCAATGTGTCACAGAGCTGTGTTCCTTTCCAGAGGCTCTACAACAAAATCCATCTTCTTACCTTTGCTGACTTCTGTAAGTCAACCACAATGTGGAACTACAGGCCTCCCTCTTCCATTTTCAAAGCCAGCAACATTGCATTCCCTCCACTGCTTTCAATTTTATACCACAGTCAAGAGAAATTTTCTGCTTTTAAGGACTTGAGTACATTTGTCACACTGGAAAATGCAGGTTAATCTCCCCATTTCAAAATCACAGTTTTACTCACATGCAAAAATTACTTAATTTTCTTTGTCTACTTATAAGCTACTTTTGTAGTAGTACTTTTCTCTTAGAAAGACAACTGATGGAAGATAGAGTTCTAGAAAAAGAGTTCCCATGATGGTGTGGGCAAGGCAGCAGAGAGCTCTAGCAGAACGCTAAGGGATCTCATCTTCAAACACAAGCACGAAGCAGAGAGAGAATGAACTAGTAGTGAGTAGTAGAAAGCCTACCTACAGTGATGTATTTTCTCTAGCAAGGCTACATCACCTCCCCAAGCAGCTTCACCAACTGGGGAATAAGTGTTAACGTAAGTCTATGGGACACATAGAAAATGTTTTCACAAAATCTTAGCAACCTATACAGATGAGTATTTAGCAAATAAATAAATAAATAGGCACAAAAGCCTGGTCTTTCACTGTAGGTATTTTCATCTCAGAAAAGTTACTTATTAATGATTAAGGGGCAGGATGTACTGTAAGATATTGTACTTCACACCTGTTGTTTAGAAACTTCATCTCAACTGAAACTGTCCTTCCTAGAAGGTGGAGGGAGGCTCTTAAGTCTCAAGAAATAAACAACTCACAAGTTTCAGGAAGTTTCTGAAACTAACCAGATTCACAAGAATTCTGACCAGTATGGAAGCAGTAAATTGCCAGGGAGAGACTTTCTCTCCAATCAAGCTGTCTGCAAGTCATAGGGAGAGCTCTGGAATTTCAGATTCCATAAGTTATCCATGTTAGTTTGAGCTTTTTTGTGATGCATCTGCTTGGAGTCATCAAAGCTCCTGAAGTAAACTCTCACATACACATTTGTAACTAACCTCAGTAAACGTATTGGTTGGCCAAGCTGGACTTTGGTAGAATTGTGACTTTGTTCTGTCCTCATTTCCAGTCTGGGTTGAGTAGACATTAATTTGTATCTTCCCAGAAAGAGTCATACAACAAAACTCAAAAAAAAACATTGATTGATATGGGCATTTTTTTATGTTTCTGGCATCACTAAACACAAAAAAAGGAGTTTCTACCATCTCTTTCAATGAAAAAAGAAACATGTCTGCTAGAAAAAAGAAAAAAAAAGGCTTTACAAAGGAAAAAGATCCCTCAGAGCAAATAGTGAAAATTAGAGCTGAAACTGAAATATGTGCCAAGAAATTCTTCGAAATTGCCCATTTTTTCTGGGAATAGCCAAGTATCTAAACCTCTAACACTTAGGAGAAAGTGAACGTGACTTTTGCATAGGCAAGTAGGAAGACATCATTATTCTTTACTGTATAACTTCAGTTGCATCTATGTTAAAGATTCAAGGCACAAAATGTAGTCAAAAATTTATATTCTATAAACTGACTTCCTTTGGGCACTAGTACACAGAGGCTCTGCTGGTCCTTTATCAGACAGTACTCAAAATGAAAATTCCAAATCATGGCACACTGCTCTGTCTTATGCCTTCTAGACAGGGACTAATGGAGGGAGATTTTATTATTTATGTAGGCCTGCTGAGGTTTCCCAACTGCTTAATTCTAACCCATATTTATGTTATTATGGGCACAGATCATGTTCTTATGATGTGTAGAAGCCAGAAAAAAATCTTTAAGTTACAATAAGCACAGACATGTAGTCAACCCTGAACTGGATCCCAAATACTCAATGGCCTCAGACATGTTATTGAACCAACTAGAAAAGCAGTTTAAGTGATCGCAGTTGTGGGGTTTGTCCCCAAATATATGCTGTGAAGGCCAAGTGTGCTAATTTCTTCAGTGCACCCCTAATAAATGCCTAGCTATTGTTATTGCCCTCATTGAATTACTGTGTGAAGGTTTTGCCTGTTTGGTTTGTGTTGTTTGTTTGCTTGGGATCTATTATGTTTATGTAGGACCTAATCTCTGGCTTATATTGTCCAGTACTAAAAACATATGCTAGTCTTCATTTCATATTCTATGACAGATTTTAACTCAGATCTCTTTAAAAATGATTGCTTGGAGTCAGCTCAGGAGGCTTAGTAAAGAGACATTTAAATTGTTTTCAAATAAAATGAGAAGTTTTGCCACAGATTAAAGGAGTCAGTTCTAACACAAATGTACATGGAAAGACAAGATATAGTTAAAACACTAAACTGGTTAGAATTCTCTTTCTTATAGACACACATATTTGTATAAGGCGAAAAGCCTTTTCGGGTCTTTGCGGAGATGCATGTGGCTGGTTGGGTTCTGCTCCTCTGCAGGCCAAGTGCCCTTTCAGAAGATACCACACTCCGTTCCAAGTATTAGTTGTGGTTTATTATGAGAACTGGGGCACTTGAGGACAGGTTTCTCTTCACTTCACCTTTCAGCAGCCCTGTCTGAATCCATACAGCCTATTGTTTGAAATGAAACCAACGGTACCTCCCTTTAGAAAAGTTCAAACTATGCCTATTTTCTCCCAGTCCAAGCACTGCACAAGATCCTAATTAACCAGAGGAACATGATGGTGATGGCACGGCCTATTTTAAGCAGAAAGATCTTTCAAAGGAAAAAAAAAGGCTTCAGACAAAATACTATTCAGTTCATTATTCTATTGCTCTTTGGAATATTTAACGTGTTTCACTCTCTTCTGTGTGCATGTGTGTTCAATAACCAGGAATGTTTTAAATCACATGTCAAGTGCTATCATGCATACATTTCCCTTAAAACACAGAAGCAAAACATGTATCAGCTGCAGAGCTGTGAGCCTGCTCTTGGGGAGGGGGAAAGGACGACATTTCCTAAAACTCTGTGCGTTTCTTTGATCTACATAAGTTAAAACTGGACAGGAATTGAAATGTTCTCAGTATGCCACTCTATTCCCACAGGAAATAGCAACTCAATAATGCTGCTGTTCGTTTTTACCCAACTTCATGTTGGTGCAACAAGACCTTCCCTGCCAGAGGCCTGAGGCCTGAGGTGTGGAGGTCAAGATACCAAGAAGAAAACAAACTCTTCCTGGAAGAACTATTACCAGCATTGTCAAACTTGTTCCATTTGCCCACCTTCTGCAGCTTACACAATAGCCTAGAACTGTTTGTCAGATAAAATAGTTAGGAGATCATGGTTGACCTAACTAGTTTTTTGTCATCTTGACACAAGCTAGAGTCATCTGAGAGGAGGAAACCTCAAATAAGAAAAGGCTTCCATAGGACCAGGCTATAGGTAAACCTATAGAGCATTTTCTTAATGATTGACAGTGTGAGTGTGCAGTCCACTATGGGAGGCCACACCTCTGGGCTGGTGGTCATGAGTGCTATGAGAGACTAAGCAAGCCATGAGGAGCAAGCCAGTAAGTAGTTCACCTCTATGACCTCTGCCTCAGTTCCTGCCCTGACTTCTCTCATTGATGGATTATTACCTGGAAGCATAAGATAAAATAAAACCTTTCCTCCCTAAGTTGCTTTTGTTCGCGGTGTGTTTTTATCACAACAATAGAAACCTAAGACAATGGTTAAGACGTCCAACATGATTTTAGTTCTTTTTCAAATCCATTACAAAGCTCTACCAAGTTTTTACACACACACACACACACACACACCAAAACAACCATTCCACTTCCGCTCTACGTGATTATACAGTAGGTAAATTGATAAACTGAAAACTAGAAGTTTTTTTCCCAAACTCTGAGGAATTCCATCTTTTTTGATATATTTCAAAAATTTCAGCATGTTGGGAGCTTTTATATATGAGAAATAGCAGACTTAACTTCCACTTATATCAGGATTCTAGTAGAATGCTTATGCTCCATAATAATCTTTGTTTTCAAGTTAAACTGATATTTTTACAACATTTTAAAATATATGTAAATCACTTTTTAATACATTTGTATTTTAATTAAAACCTAACTATATCATTTCTCCCAGTTCTCCTCTTTTTTCAATTTCATATTCCACTTCTCTTTCAATAAAGAGGGCAAATAATGTTGCTCCTTAACTTACATTGAATTACAACCTTATTAGTAAAATATTGTAAATCAAAAAGATATTTAATATGGGGGCTGGAGAGATGGCTCAGCAGTTAAGAGCATTTGCTACTCTTGCAGAGGACTTGGGTTCTGTTCCCAGGACCCACATTGTGGCTCACAACTGTCTATAACTCTAGTTTCACAGGACTCCATATCCTATTCTAGACTCTGCAAGCACCAAGCAAACACCGTGGTGCACACATATACATATAGGCAAAACACCAATACACATAAAATACAAATAAATAATAAATAAATAAATGTGTTTAGTACACCAAATTTACTAAGCGTCATAGCTTAGCCTAGCCTGCCTTAGATGGAACATACACAGAACATACATTAGCCTACATGTGGGCAAAATCATCTAATACACAGTGTATTTTATAACAATGTGTTGATTACCCAATGGACCTTACCAAACACTGTACTGAAAACCAAGATGATTGTGTGAGTACACTTTTGTGCCATCACAAAGTTTAAACATGGCAAATCATCTTGAGTCAAGGGTCTTGTGTATGGTGAGCATTACTATAACAAAATCCCACAAATCTGAGTGGCTCAAAGCAACAGATACTTGCTCTCTAAGTTTGGGAGGTTCTGTGCCTAGCATCAGAAATCAGCAAGATTAACATTTTTATAAATAATTTTGGGGAGGATCATTCTTTGCTCATTGCAGCTTCTACGTTTTGCAGATAATCCTTATCTTTCCTTGGTTCTTGGATAGACACTGTGATCTCTGCTCTGGTTCATATGCCTTTATTCCTTGCAAACAACCACCCGCATCTGTTACTTTTCTTATAGATACAGGATGGGATTAGAGAGATGGGTCTAGAAAGTAATAAAGAACACAAGCATGGGGACCTGTGTTAAGATCCCCAGAAACCATGTAAACCCAGGCGGGGGAGGGGCACATGCCCCTGTAACCCTACAACTTGCAGGTGGGAGAGCCAGCGCAAAGCCAGCACAGAGCCAGGCAGATCTCTGAAGCTCATGGCCAGACAGCCAGACCAGCTGAGTCTGACTTCAGTTTCAATGAAAGACACTGCCTCAAAAAATAACAGAGGAGAGTGATTGAGAAAAGACATTGACATTGACCTTGGGCTTCTACAGGGACACTTGCAAATGGTGTGTGATGCCTTTTCTGGGGAGTCATGAACAAATGTCTACTTACCCTGTGTAGGTCCCAGATAGTGAACCAACAACTTTTGAGCCAGGAAAATTTATTGGCAGTAACTCCTCACAGGCAGACAAGTGAGGAGTTACTAACAGGAGCAGGGATGATTCAAAGGCATCTATCTACACCACCATGGAGCTGTCTGTGAGATTTGTAGGCAGCTCAACAGGTAAGGGAGTATCTCTTCCAGATCTCTTGGATGGTCTTCTTCTTCTTCTGGGTAGAGAGTGCCTTACTATTCACATAACCTTGAGTGTGGAAAGGCTTAGTACATCTAGTCAGCTTCAGAGACTCCTGAGACTTCTGAGTTCTTTACTCTCTGAGTTTTTAGGAGTTCCCTTCAAAACTTATCTGAATACTAATGAGATTTTGGGAAGAAATGCATGCTTAACAACAACACATACCCACACTAACAATTGTGCAATAAACACTACACACACACAAGCCATTGCTTGAGGGCCCACCTTATGCTAATATGATCTCATCTCACCTAACTTATTACATATGCGAAGACTATTTCCAAATAAAGTCAGATTCTGAAATTTCAAATGGACATGAGTTTTGGGCAAAATTATTCAACCTACTGCATATAGCTTCCAAAATCAATAGCTTCTCCCCTACCAAGGAATTTCTATGTGAGTCAAAGTTAACTGAAATCTTCAAAAATTTCTCAACAGATGTACAGTTTGTCATACCTGGAATTATAAAATCATAATCATTTTCATTGCTTATATTGATGTTATACATTTTACAATTGAAAAGTGCTACGATACTGTCTCACTGACACTCAAACACAGTGCTCCCAAATTCAAAGAGTTACACTTAGCCATGCTCTTAACCACTCCCCATCTCTCAAGCCCCAACAAAAACCCTTTTAAAGGTGAATGGATTAGGGTTCTTGAATGGTCAAGCCTGGTGTAATTATTTTAAGTAAGGGAGAAAGTGAAAGTAAGAGAGGTAGAAGAGAGAGTGAGAGAAAAATAAGAGATTTCATAATTAGAGAAAATCTATCCTAATTATAGAACTTCCATATTTTTATTTTTATAAAAATATTCAAATACATATCATGCAAATAAAGGTAGATGAGGTTGGAATATGCTTGATACATAAAGTGGCCTGAATCTAAGAGTTGTGCTCAAAACATACTGAGTTCTAGGTGAGTGTGGAATTTACTGACTCACATTTTTGTGATGTTGCAGAAAGTGCCTCTGAGTCCTGTAGCTAATGTGCACAACATGCACTCCAGTTGGAGGTAGAAAGAACTCAAACACTTGAAAGCAGCTGCTAATACTGTACATTGTTCTATATCAAGCCGTTTGTGCAAGACTTAACGAAATGGAGCACATGGCACACCCATCTCAGATGCATGATTATACGTGCCCGACTTCCTAGTTGTTCCCTGCAACTGCTCCAGGCAAAGCAGAGGCTGCTCAGCTGCATTTAACCAATGCTGTGTGGTCAGGAAAGTGGCATCCCCAGACTGCCACAAGACACTGGGAACGCTGGATTTCAGAGAGGCAACGATCCTATTGAGGTCTCTAGAAGTACAGGAGTTGCCATTAGAAGCAGCCTGGCCCTGTGGCGTGCATTTTACAGAGCATTCAGGGGGTGATAAACATTTTTTCCATGATTTGCCATCTGTGGATTTTTAAGCTATTAAGGCACTTTTCTGTTGTTATTTCCACAAAGCTCCTAATCGCATTTGCGATTGAGGTGCCCTTATTAATATATTATTCTGTCCTATTGAGAAAGTGGTACTGAGGCAATCTCCAGCTTGACAATGGTACATGGCTGCTCTTTTTTATCATTATTATTTATAACATACAAGGTAAAATAAACCAGTTTGAAACTCAGGCCCTTTCAAATCATTCTTTCCATTTCTTCACAACGGATGGCTACATTAGAAAGCTGTTAATACATTTGTGTAGAATTTGGGTTCTCAATTCAACCCAGACTAGCAATGAAAAGACATGTAGAAGAAACATGGCCTTCCTGGACATCCAGAATCAATAAGTTGTTACTCTTTGCCAATTGTAGCTTCTACACAAATGGCTTCATTTCGATCCCTGTTCAATAGGAGCAGAGATGAATACAGTTATTAGAGCTGCAGGATTGTACTGACAGCTGTCACATAGGCAGTAGCCACCAGTCTTCAGTAACCTTTGCTCTTTGCTGGTTTTCAGAAAAACAAATTATAATGACCGTGATCAGCACCAGGACTGACAACCAAATCTGTGTGTTCTGGGTTACCTGGGCCTGCCTGTGTTTTTCCCCTCCATGAGAACAATACACTGTCAGTCCAATTGTTTTTCCAGCAGTGGTGATGGAGTCATTCATTCAGTCAGTTCCATCCATATTTATGGAGTCCCTAGCAGGTGCGGAGTACTGTTCCGGAAGCTTATGCAACAATGAACAAAACAAATTTCCTAGGCTCACAGAGCCTTCACTGGAGGGAGAGGGAGTCATGGGAAGAAATGGACCAGAAAGTATGTAAACAAATAAATAAGCCTTCACTGAAGTCTTGGGGGAAAGCAAAGCTAAAGAAAGGTTAGAAGAGAGTGTCTCAATGTCAGTGCTATTGACACGTTTAACTACTGAGCTTTAGTCTCGGGGAACTGTCTGTGGAGTATAGTCCATTTGGCACTATCCCTGGCCCTCACCTACAAGCACCCCAGTGGTGATGATGGCAATGTTCTCTGGGGGGCAACTTCTGTTGACAGCCACCGAAACAGATAGGAATATAAGGAGTGGGGTCACTGAGCAGCCCTTTAAGATTTGATGCTTGAGTTGCACATAGCAGTGGAGAGAGTCTGGGGCTAAATCTCAGGAAGAGCGCTTAAGGGAGAAGAAAGAGAAGAGCAATGCTCTCGGGTATGAGCAAGCAGTGCATCCAAGGGCTGAGCTCCCTTCGGCAGCAAACTCACCACAAAACCTAATAGAAATCCACCAGGGACAGAAAGCCAAGATGCAGTGACCAAAGACACAATTTGTGCTGAAACCGAATCACACAGCTGAAGCTTTAGATCCTTCTCTTTAAATGGGCACCAATATTTAGAGAGCCACTGGGGGATTTGGCATAAAACTACCGGGAAAGTATGATTTTCAAAACTTCTGGTTTGAGTGGAGCCAAATTGTATTTGATATTTTTACTGACTAAAACAAAACTCCTTCCTCTTGGTAGTCTTAAATTGACCAAATTTAGGGCCCTGAAGATCTAGATACAACCTTAATTCTGCTACTAACATGCCTGACACCCCAGGGCTTAGTCACTTCCCATCTTTTGCTCTCTGGTTCTAATTTCTAAACTGTGGGGGTTGAAGTACATGATTCCTAAAGTTTCTTCCCGGGCTAAAAATTCTGTGATTCACTTGAAAATCAGTGCCAAGTAGTTTTTTGTCTCACCATGTGTGAATATTATTAAATATAGCATAATCATAGCAAGGGGCTGTATGTATACAATTCCAAATACTCCAGATGTCACCAGTCCATGGATACAAACCCTATTATGTTTCCACTACTGCTTGAATGGCCAGGGCTCAGACTTCCTTAAATCTGCCCCCATTTGAGGGTACTAGTAGATGCTGTATCCATTAACTACAAAACCAGCAGTCACAATGCTCCACACTGACACTGGGACAATCATATCAGTCTCTTCTGTATGAGTCACATAAAAGATATACTTGCTGTCATACCTCCCAAGCTCCCATGATGCCACTGACTTGCGATACTGTCATCTTGGGCACTCTGTTGCACTCACTATGAGCATGCAATATGTCACACCTCCTCTGGGAGATCTACAGCAACATGAAAAAACCGGAGGCTCATCCACTTGCCATTATCACATTTGGCCATCTGAGGCCCACAGTTCTATTTGTGTCCAACTTCTTTCTCTCTCTCTCTAACTAGATTCCGCACATTTCCCTTTCCTCTTTCTCTTCCCCCTCTCCCTAGGCACATATACACAAAACCAGACCCCTTCTTTTGCTTCAGAAACTGGAGTAATCATGAACATTATTTCATACAACCTCATCTTCACGGGATTGATGAACCCAATGTTCTAAAAGCCACAGTCCACCTTGAGCTCGGTTCGGAGGCCCTCTCGGCTAGAGACAGATGAGAAAACCAAGTCATTGGCACCAAAAGCACTGGCAACAGAGCCAGTCTTTGAACCACACAGTTCTATTTTCTGACAAATGTATTCTCCACCCAACCACTACATCTGAGCCTTTTCCTCACCATCTTCCTACACTGAGAAGAGGGCTTTGTGGGTGAGATGTAGTTATACCACGTCACCAGCATACTTTCTGATCCCTGCCAAGTTAGCTCCCATAGCCAGCCAGCCTGGCATGCCATCAATAAGCCTTTCCAAATGTGGTAATATCTCTTAGGAGCACTGATTTGTCCTCTTCATCAATTTAACTTGAGGAGTCCTCATCAATGCAGCAATATTCGGACTCTGAATTCTGAACTATTGATTCCATAACCCTATATGACTTTCCTTGCATTATAAGTTTACACACATACTTTGCTGGAGAAATCTAGATTAGACATATTATGTTTGTATAATACCCATAAAAGTTTTCTCCTCTTTCTGTGTTGGGTTGCTGTGGGGCTACATCTTCTGCAATGATGAGTTTTATTTCCTCAGAATTAACATACCTCTCTGTATGATAGCAACAAACTTCAGAACAACCTAAAGTTCTGTGCACTTCAAATGCACGTCCAACTAGCCTCAGCAGCAGTCTGCTCATGCATTATTCTGTAGGAGAGAAAGCAAGCACCTCCAACATTCTGTAAGCCCATGGAAATCCAAGCTGCTTAAATCATTCATAAGTCCTATGTACACGAACACCAGAGAGCTCGCCAGCCCAAAGTTCAATCATCAGTTACCTCAGACGTTCTTAGAAGATCTTCCCTTAATTATCAGTCAGGGCACTGTGGTATTAATGTAGACAAGAGTTGACAGGAGCTGGACTAAGTAAATAATAGTAGGGGAAAGTACACAAGACAGATTCGGAGGCCAACCAGAAGATGAAAAGAACATGGCTTGCATGCCTTTAAACATGAATACATACAGAGAAAAAGAAAAGAAGGCTATAAGTAAGCAGTAATTAAGATTTCCTACAGAGTGGAGAAGTTACAGCCAGCTCTTTGGGAAATATGCAAGGGGCAGACCTAGAAAGAAAAATGAGTAATTGCATAGTGATTTATATTTGAAAAATGATGAAATGTACAGTGGAAAATATATTCCCAATTTTTATAAACTATCTCTTATATTCCTGAGAGAAAATATTTACATTTATTATCTATGCATTTGATCATTATTTTTCAGAACCTTTACTCTAAAGATTTCTGTCTTAATGGCACAGCAAACTATATGTTAGCCAGCAAATAAGGGAGATGACTAATTGAAGATGAGACTAATTTCAAAACGCTAGGAAAACCTCACTTTTATTCAACAAACATTTGCTGAGCATTAGTAATGATCCAAGTACTGATCTGGACTATAGAATACAAAACCAAAAGACAGGAAGGAACTGCAACCACCATGCTAAGCACAGGTAGATATTACAACTGCTGCCTCACAGGCAGTAAAGCTAATGTAGAAAATATTGAGTGACTTGGATAAGGAGTCAAGAGTGCTGGTGTGTGTGTGTGTGTGTGTGTGTGTGTGTGTGTCCATTCCACGAGGGTACAGAGCCAGATCCTGCTGTACCATCTCAGGTAATTCCAGATCCCTTGGACTGGCAGACTTGTGAGCAAATTAAATCAAAGCTTTTCTGATTATCACCCAGTTCATTCATCTCAAATTTCCCAGATCACCAAGGTACTGGCAATGCACTTGACAGGTCTGAATGTGGGTGACAGTTGCATGGCTGGGACAGACTGTGGGGCCAGTGGCAGTGGCACCAGGATTTATCCCTACTGCTTGTACTGGATATTTTGGAACCTATTCTGTTTGGATGGATACCTTGCTCAGCCTGGATATAGTAGGGAGGGCCTTGGACCTTCCCTAAAGCAGTGTGTCTTACCCTCTCTGAGGACGGAATGGGGAGTGAGGTGGGCAGACTAGGTGGAGGGAAGAGGAGGAAGGGAGGAAGTGGGAACTGGGATTGGTATGTAAAATGAAAAAAGCTTTTTGTTTTCTTTTAAAATTAATAAATTAATTTTTAAAAAGAAACCCAGTTGTTTCCTTGTTAATTTTTTCCCCATGAATTCCTGGTGTTTATTTTGGGACCTGTAGTCCTCACTTCCATTCCCCACAAAACTTTTATTCTGGAATGCTGAATATCATGAGTTTGTTTCAATATCTGGGGGATATAAATTCCTAAAATAAAGGTTCCCATTAGTTGATGCACTGTTGCTGTGAGAAACCAAGGGCAACCCAATTGGGAGCAGAGGGACTCACCATGTTTGGTTAAATATAGCTTAAGTTTCTTCTTCTTCTACCTCAACAAGATTTAGCACCAAGGACAGGCCTTCAGTTTGCATCCTGAAATTATTGAGGAAGTAAATTCACCTGGAACCTCATATGATAAGAAGCAAGGAGACACAGCAGCTGTTGAGAAGAAATCACCCAGGCACTCAATCAGAAAGGAAGCTCATTAACTCCTCCACCATCTTTTACAAAGCCAAGAATCCACTGTCCAAGAGGAAGCTCTGCCAAGACTCCAGCTGTTTGCTGTTCTCTGGGAGATGAACAGTGTGGTGAGCAAGGGGTACTCAAACCATTGCAGATTCAGCATCCTTGGCCTGGTCAATTAGTAAGACTTCACATTTCTGTTCCTGCCCAAGTCCACACCCCAACCTTCAGGCTTAAACCCAGAGAATTTTGGGGGGATAATAAAAGTAAGAACTTGGGTATTTAGTCTAGAATCTGTGTAGATCCATGCTAGAATACATAGCAATAGGGATTTGCATACTGTCCTTTTACTCTTTAATTTAAAAAAAGTCCACAAAAATATTATGAATTGAACACTGACTAAAAGGTATTGACACAATGAAAAACAGAATCTTCTGCTGAGAAAGAAATCAGAGAAACATCACCCTTCACAATAGCCACAAACAGCATA
>LOEQ01012714.1:7440-24610 GCA_001685075.1 Bramus lutescens
TTATTAACCAATGAAAGTAACACATAGACAGATGACCCTCCTACATCAGAATCTGTTAGGGCAGTTATATCAATTTAGATTCCCTCCTCCCAAGCGACTGTATCCTGTGTCAAGTTGACAAAAACTGGCTTTGGAAGGCCCCAAAATGCATATGAATGTTGTGTACATGGAGGAAGGATGGAAGGAGAAGAATGCATGGACTAACAGTTACCTAGAAGCCAGGAGGCCATCCAGAAAACGGGAACGCTAGAGAAGCACGGAATTGTTCACTTGGCGCAATATAGAATCAGCTGAGAGAGTGGTGAGGAACACTTCTGGGTGGGTTTGCAGAGAGGATTGAGAGGGAAGAACCACGCTGAATGTTGACAACATCATCCCCAGCCTGGGTGGGACAGATGAGGAGAAAGAAAATGCAGGAAAGCACCACCATGCCTCCTCTCTGCTTCCCGACTGCCCTGTATTAGCTCTCTCATGGCTGTAACAAAATGCCAGGGAAGAAGCAGCTTTAAGAACAAAGAGTTTATTTTGATTTACAGCTTACTGCTTAAGAACAGGATGTGGGGCAGCAGTTCGCATGCTGTCCACAACCAGGAACAGTGAACAGACAGGACAGGACTGGTTATAAAACCTCAAGCCTGCCCCTGCACCATCCATCTCCCACAGTGAGGTTCCAACTCCTCCAAGATTTCAGAGCCTTCCAGGCCAGCACTGGCAGCCATGGGCCAAGTGTTCGGACACATGACCCCATGGAGGACATTTCTCATTCAAACCACGGCAGCCATGAAGGGAACAGCTTTACTCCACCACACAGTCCTGCAGATGAGCTGTCACAAACCCAGCCTTCTGAAGCAGCCAGCAAAATCCCCTGCTCTAGGCTGATTTTCTCAAGTATTTATCATAGCAAGAGGGGAAAAAAAATAAAAGACCAACCCCAGTACAAAGAAGAATTTGATTGTTTACAGTTTTGCCACTGCCCACAATCCCTTTTCTGTCCATTCTGAGTGCTAAAACACAGTATACTTCAACAATGATCATAATAGCTATAATTTATGGGCACTCATACTGTGGGACTCAATTCCTATACACTAATCTTACTAAAAAAGTATATAGTAATCCTGAGGAACTATACTATAGTTCTATTTTACATGGAAAAAAAGAAAGATGTGAACTACCTAAGGAGTAGAGAGGTTGAGTAGCTTGCTCCAGGTTGCATATTAGGAGGATAGTGGGGAATCTCTGGCCAATAGAACACTGGTTCCTAGCTCTATGCGGTCACCTGTTGTGGCATTCAGGAAAATGAGAAATCTGGATCCTGCAGGTATGGACGAGCAGGGGAACTGGCTGTGTTTCCAGTGTGGGGCCAGCAGTAATATGTCCTCCACTTACTGCTCAGAACATGTAGGGAGTAGGGCATAGGCCATTAGGATGTGGAAGCCTTTATGGCCTCCAGAGAACCCTGCCCCTCTAGTGTCCACGCTTATGTAATCTCTCCCTTTCTATTCTAGGGTTGCTCTCTGTAACCAAAGCAACTGCAGAAGGGGTGGTGTCACTGCCTTTGTAGCTTATAAAGGACTATGGCTTTTACCTAGATTGCTCTCATGCATGTCCTCTTAAATTATTAGGTCTGTAGCAAACCAGGTGCCATAGCATGAGGACACTGGGGCATCACGATGAGGACAAGAAGCCTGAAGCCACCAAGTGGGGAGGGACTGAAGCAGACCAACAGGCAGGTAGATTCTCCAGCCCCCATCAGTGTCTGAGGTGACTGCAGCCTGGCAATGGCTAACCAGTCCTAAATTCTTAACCCTCAGGACCAGTATGGGATCATCAATAGTGACTTAAGGTGCTGACTTCTGGGATAGCTAGTTATTTGGTACTGCATATGTAATAGCTAAGGTGAAGAGAGATGCTGTATTAATTGTCAGGGCCTCAACAATCTCCTAGGTGACTCTAGATCCTGTCAAGTGAATGAGCAGTTAGAATTAACCATCACTGTCAGGATTCTGTGAGTCTTCTTCAGACCCATCTATGTCCTGCATGTTCTGCTCAGACACAAAGGCACTGGACAGAAAGTGTTTGTTGGAACTTTCTAACCATGACAGTTTACCTGAGAAAGCATCTTAAGTCAAGGAAAGTTTATTTGGGCTCATGGTTTAGGGGATTTCAATCCATGGTCGGCTCTCACCATTGCTATGGGCCTGAAATGAGGCAGGACATCATGGTGGCAGGAGTGTGTGTCTGAGATAGTGACCCACTTCATGGCAGCCAGAAAGCAGAAAGACCGAAAAGGGTCTAGGTACGAGATGTGCTGTTTAAAGTCATGGACTTGTCACACTTGACTCTTCCACATCTTTCCCTACTTGCTGACCTTCAAATACCCCTCTCTGTCTGTCTCTGTCTTTGTCTCTCTGTCTCTGTCTCCCTCTCTCTGTCTGTGTGTGTGTGTGTGTGCGTGCACATGTGTGGAATGTGTTGGTGTGCAATTGCACACATATAGAGATCAGAGGACAACTTTCAGGAGTCGGTTCTCACTCCAGTCTTGCTTTGAGGCAGGATCTCTCCTGATTTTCCTGCCATGTCATTGTACACTCCAGACTAGTTGGCCTGGTAGCTTCTGGGAGATTCTCCTGTCTCTAACCCCATCTGGCCACAGGAGTTCCAGAATTCCAAGTGTGTCCAGCTTTCTGTGTGGGTTCCAGTGCTCCAAACTCAGATGGTCTGGCTCATGTCCTGAGCACTCTTACCCACTGAGCCATCTCCTTGGCCCAGTTTCATTTTTCTTTACAGCTGAATAAAATTCATTTTCCTTATTTATTCCTCTGTTGATAGGCATCCGGGATGGTTCCATTCCCTAGCTACTGTGAATACTGCAGAATAAATGTGCATGGGAACTTAGAAGCCTTCAGTTTTAACCGTGGAGTGACGAAGGTGGATCATCATGGTTCTATTTTTAGGCTTTTTATTTATTTATTTTTGAGGAACTTGCTTTCCTTTCCTTTTGAAAGGCACTGAGCTACTGGCCCCTCTGCTTCCTTTAGACATTCCTTCCTTGATCAGTGAGTGCCCCACTGCTTTACCTCTCAGGACCCTGTGTCCGAGCCGAGCCTGACAGAGTTGTGTGCCAATGAGTGGGGAGCACATAGGGGTCCAGCTGAACTCAGCCTGGCACTGCTGAGAAGGCCTTTACCCAGAGCCTTGGCTCAGCAAGCTGACATGCATGAACAGCAGCTGACAATGGACTGTCATTAAAGCTGCATGGACCCCAGTGTAAGTCCAGCCCGGAAGTCTCAGAGAAGAGGGAGAGCTACTGTCTGCGCTTGGGAGGTCGGGCACCTCTGGGTTTCCAATTTTGTTTTTGATCTCTGGGTAGAGGATATTATGCATCAGACATTGATTACCTTCACCTTGGAATAGAAGCAGCATTTCTAACCAGCAAAGGCCTCCAGGAAGAGACCAGGCATGGCAGGAAGGGACATGCATTGATGTCATTCCTGTAGTATTCATGGATCCACTCACTCAAGGCTGGAAGAGTCAGGGCATTCCAAGAGACCAGGAGGTGTGGGGTTTTGTTCTTAGGGAAAGGAGACAATATCCCAGAGGAAAAGTACAGGTTAACATGAGCAGACTGTGTGCCTGAGTGAGAACTGAATCTCAGCAAGAGACATCTAATCTCAGAGGATAACGGTTCATGCTTGCCATCCAAGCCTCTGGGAAACTGGGGCAAGAGGATTGCCATACATGCAAGGCTAGACTAGGCTAGACAGGAAGACTTGGTCTCAAAGAAAGAAAAGGCAGTCAATGTGCCCAATTTCTCCTTGGTCTTTTGGTGTAATCTTTTCAGAGTATGGCACCCTAGTACAAGCTGTGCACTCAGGCGGCTAAGAGGGAAAGGCAGACTTAGCCAGGCCGCGTGAATGAGAAATAACAACACTTTTTGCAGTACATAGAGTAGGATCTGGGTTGTCTTCCTAATACCCGTCAGACCCCATGGCTCATGGGAAGACTGAATGGTGACCTGTCAACCCTCAGAGCCTGCCTACTGATAGAAAGAGGAGTGACTTCATGCTAGAACTAGGTTATACTTACCAGCGTGCATAGTGAATTTGTGTGTTCATTTGCCTGCCCCAACTCTAACGCAAACTCCATATGGTCAGGATTTGGGGTCAGTTTTATTTTATCATCTGGAATATATAATAACCAAGCATAGATATAGATAGATATATCTAGAACATGAGACTAAATAAGTTAATAAAAGATATCTAGATTTGGGAGACAGTAGAGGTCACCTGTGATTTTTTTAAATCTTTTTGTGTCACTGGACTGGGGTCACCTAGGGAACATATAAAGTATCCAGGGAGACTTGTCCGAGGAGATACAGCCTACCCTGAATATGGGATCACAATCCCTGAATAAAGGTAGCACCATCCATAAACATAGGAGCACCATTCTTGATTATGAGTAGCACCATCTCTGAATTTCCCTACCTGCAGACTCAGTGTAAGCAACTGCATCCTTCTCCTAACACCACAGCTCTCTCCTTTCTCACCCCCATGCCCTCCTCACCAGGGTGGACACTCTCAACACATGAGCCAAGATAAACCTCCCTTGATTGTTACGTCTTGTCATGGATAGGGTCACAAAAATGAGGAAAGCAACTACTTCATCTCCCTTTGAGCACAACACGCCAAGAACTGCAGCTCTTTCTGCTGCTTTAGGAAAATCTCTGGTGTTTGATGACAAAGGGAAGAAGCTGTTTTTAAAAAAGGAAAGAAAGAAGCCCAGATTATACATTAATTTCTTTCAGCTAAACCCAGCTACTTTACCTCCAAAACCTGACAAATTACTTCACATCACAGAACATTACTTCTGGAAACAAGAGGAATTTGCTATTACTGTCTTTGTTTTACAGAATTCATGACAGGAATTTTCTGTTTATATTACACAAGATAGATAAGTTTGGTTAAGAGCCACCACAGGAATCCAAAGTCCTGTGGTTCATCAGCTTTGAGATTGGGTCTTCCCCACTGACATCTCCTGATGCCTGAAAACAAGTTGCATCTTCCTCACCTGGGAACCATTGACCTCGTTATCAATGTTTTGCACCAAATTCTTGGTGATGGCTCCACCCCTTCCGTTGGTTACTTGTTATTCTCATAGCTACACTGTTGAATCTAAATGTCCTGTGAATATCTTTCCAAAGACCAGGTTGTGACTTGGCTTTGAAATGGAAAGCTCTTCTGTCTGTGCAGAAAGACACAGAGACTCAACAGTGCTGCTGCAAATGGATGACGTTGGAGCAAATGTTTGATGCTGGAGCAGTGGCTGTGACTCTCTGATGCAAAGCAGTACCCAGATGCTTTGTGAGGCATAACACAGGGAGGCCCCTGATGGAAGACAAGCTTTGCTGTGTCATCTACAGATCCATACACAAAACCTGACACATACCAGCAAGAAAACATCATCTTATAAGTTTGCAGAAAAATGTTAACAGTTTGAGAGAAAATCCCAGAAGGAAATTGTTCAAGAAATTCCACATCTTGAAGCTCCCAATGGCACAGAAATTGGCATTATGTACAAAAACACAGATGTTGATAATTCGGAGTTGAAAACAACTTAAGAAAATTCTCTGTCTGTAGCAGAGTTTGGAACTCTGCTTCTTTTTGATGCATGCAGATGGATACCATAAGATATTATGTTTAAATAAACATAAAAAGTTTTTTGGGGGGGGTCTTTGAAGCTTTGAATAAAAATTGAGTATGGGCCAGCGAGACAGTTTAGTTGATAGAAGTGCTAAGCCTACTGACCTAAGTTCAATCCCTGGATCCAACATGGTGTAAGAAAACAACTAACTCCAATAACTGACCTTCTGACACCATATATGTGCAATAGCATGCATGCACACACACACACACACATACACACAAAGTGAATGCAATAAAAATGTTCAAAGCAATGTGCTGATACATGGTGTCACCGATGTATTTAGAAGCATTTTTCCTAGTACATAATTTATGGCATGCTAGATTTGGTTATCTATTCTTTATTTTTAAAATTCATTTATTTATTTTATATGTATGAGTATTATTTTACCTGCATGTATATCCATGTACTACATGCATGCCTGTTGCCTGAGGAGGTCAGAAAAGGGCTTCAAATTCCTGGAACTTGAGTTGTGGGTGGTTGTGGACCACCACGTGGATGCTAGGAATTGAACCCAGGTTCTCTGTAAAAACAAGTGCTCTTAACCACTGAGCTATCTTACTAATCTCTATATTTTATATTTTATCACTTCTATTTTGATTTGTTTATCTCTTCAGGAAATGTTTTGCTTATATTCTCTTTCTGTTTTTTATTATTTTTTATATAATATATTTTATACACTACATTTCCTCCCCCACTCCTCCCAGGTCCCATTTCCCTATCCACCCAACTTTGCTCTTTCTGTTTCTTCCTGTCTGTCTGTCTCCTCTCTTGAAAAAAAAAACACAAAAATAAAATTCAAAACAAACAAAAGACTAAAAATGCTAAAGCAGAACAAAAGCAATGCTCACATTTGTTACTTCTTGATTTAAATTTCACAAACATCACAAATAGTCTGATTGTCTTAGTCAGGACAGGGTACTGCTGCGCATTTAAAACATCAAAGGGGTGTTTGATGTTAGGAATCTGCTACAACTGTTTCTTCATCTTTAAATGCACTGAGTGCAGCTCATCTAAACCATGGGCAGTTCCAATGCTCCATGACTCTAGTGAACAACTAGTACCTCTTAGCTCCATGCCATCTGCTATTTCACAGCTCTGATGGAGCCAACATGATAAAGGAATGTAGCCATGCATCAGCAACAGACAAGCACATCCTCCGTGATGTGCTCCAGAAAGCTCAGAGGTCTCTACCACCAACTACTCCCAGATGGGGCCTCATATTTGTACATGCTTTTCTAGAAGGTAGGCGCCTGGAATTCTCAGCATCATTTCTCCAGGGTTTGGTGTTGAGAGTTATTTCAAAACACTTGTGGGTATCTGAAGGAATCAATTCCTCACTGCAAATTTTCCATCTCAACTGTGTCAAGAGCATAAAACTTTCTGTCTATCTCTTTCTCTCTTCCTTCCTCCATCCCTTTCTCCCTCCAGGATGTTGGATTCCACTCTGTTTGCTGTGAATATCATTGGTAATAAAGGAACTGCTTTGGGACAATAACAGAGCTATAGCGGAACAGAGCTAGGTGGGGAAAACTAAACTAAATACTGGGAGAAAGGAGGCAGAGTCAGAGAGACACCATGTAGCCCCGCTGGAGACAGATGTTGGAATTTTAGCCGGTAAGCCACAGCCACGTGGCAATACACAGATTAATAGAAATAAGTTTAATTAATATGTAAGAGTTAGCCAATAAGAAGCTAAAGCTAATGGGCCAAGCAGTGATTTAATTAATACAGTTTCCGTGTGATTATTTTGGGGCTAAGCAGCTGGGACAAATAAGCGGCCTCCTTCACCTACACCATCATTAAACTCTCTACCAATTCCCACTTATTTCTCTCTTACTGGGTCTTGATATGTGAAATGATCTCTCAGTAGGCTGAGTTTTTCCTGAATAATCACTTAAGTCATACGTTCTCAACCTGTGGGCCATGACCCCTTTGAGGACTGAACAATCTTTTCGCAGGGATCAAATATCAGATTAACCTGCATATCAGATATTTGCATTGCATTTCATAACATTAGCCAAACTATAGCTATAAAGTCACAATGAAAATAATTTTACAGTTGGGGGTCACTATGTCGTGAAAAGCTATATTAGAGTTGCAGCGTTAGGAAGGTTGAGAACCAACGACTTGAGCTGCTTCTTCTTGGTGTACTTGGTTGTTCTTGGGTATCTTTTCCATCTAGTATTTCCTAAGTCTTTCTTTCTCTTTCCTGTGACAAACTACCCACAAGGCCTCGGTGCCTGATGGTACTTTGAGAAGTTTTCTTCAATGCACTGAGCCCCACAGTTACTGATTCCTCATTCAAAGATCCCTGGGACTTTTAATAAGTCCCCTTTACTGCATTAGGCTTTTCTCCTGTGTTTAGCATATTCTTGGAGTAGAGATGCTTAACCTACCACAGGCAGAACATCTAAGCAGACCCTCCTGGAAGCCAGGCTTTCTTTGTTGCCTCACTAAGGGGTTGTTTTACAAAAATCTCCCAACAAAAAAGGAGGCTCACCAGAACAGGCATGCTCACTTCACAGGTGGTATTTCTAGCCATTTACTGAACTGTGATCCTTTGGAATTCAAAAGAGAACTCAATGGTCCTCCCCTGAAGAGTAATATTTAATTCATGAATTATTTATTTAGCCACTTCATGGCTTGATACAGTAGAGAATCCCATAGAAAATAATGGTGGAATCTGCCTTAAGATTGCTTATAGTCGAATAGAAATGAACTACAAACACAAATAACCACATTATAGGATAGGAAGTGGCACTAAAGATAAAATAAATCTTGTTAAGCAATCCCAGGGGGCAAAAAGCATCACCTACTTGTCTAGTCGGGAAGGTTTTATCTTTTGAACCTGTGCTTTAATGGAGAGTTGAATTTCAACTTGATTTGATCAGTGTAACAAGATAACATTCTAAGTCAACTCATGATCACTTGAAGGCAGTGGGGAAATTTCCACACTTCACCAGACAAATAAAGTGAGAAATGGGAGAGAGGAATTTGAAGGGAAAGTTTGCATTCTCTTGAAACCTAATTCAGGGCTATATTTATGGGTAATGGTGATGTGCTGGTGACACTTTGCTAGAGGGTAACCTGGTAAAAATTTAAGATTACCCTGAAAGAACTAGAGGAGGAGGACTGGGTGTAATAGTGAGCTTGTACTAAATAACAAAATAAACAAATCCTTAAACTTACCAGTCTGCCTTCACTCCCGTAACAATGACAGGGTCCCTGCTGTCCTCCTTAGAGATCCACTGCTTCAGTCTCCACTCTCTAGAAGAACATACATCATTAGCAGAGGAATAACAGAAAAGAGAGTGTAGCTCACTTCTACTTACATTCTATTGACTAGGACAGAAGATGCTTGTGAGGTAAGTCAGGACATGGATGGCACTACAGAAAAGAGAAGCAGCGAGGTCTGGATAGAATCACCACAAGGATCCAAAAGGGAAGGGAAAGACTTGGTAGCTAACAGAGAACGTGGAAAAAGTGGGAATAAGATGGACAATGAAGAGGACTACGGCTGGAGCTGGCATCGGCTGTAGGTTTCTAGACTACAGAACACATCACATCTCAGGAGCTCTCTCTGGTGAAACAGGAGTGATATCTACCTCACAAGGTCATTGTGGGGATTAATTAGAGACAGTGTCTGTAAAGCATTTAAGGCTCTTGAAAAAGACACTTTATAAATATAAAGTAATGCCTACTAAAGTTGGCACATTTGTGGAAAAAAATGTGAGACAAAAGAAAACAGGGAGTCACATGCTCCCCCCTCCATTTCTTGTTGGAAAGATGTTGTCCTTGTACAATCACCAAAGCATAGTAGATTAATCAACAATTTGCTGTTGTGGAACAAAATATTTGTTTACCTATGTAAAGATGTGCTGCTGTTTTACCTTGCCTGCCTAAGATACCTGATTGTCTAATAAAAAGCTGAATAGCCAATAGTTATGCAGGGGATGAATAGGCAGGGATGACAGGCAGAGAGAAAGGTTGAACCAACCAACCAGCCAAGGGCCAGCCAACTGGGAACCAGACTGTCAGCACACAGTTAGGCAGGGAAGAAACAGGAAAGTGGGACGGACAGTACATAGATGAGGTAAATGAGTCTCAAGGCAGAGATAGAAATAGATTAGGTTTAAAAAGCTAGCTAGAAACAAGCCTAAGCTAAGGCTGAACATTCATAATTAATAATAAGTCTCTGTGTCATGATTTGGGGGCTGGTAATCCAAGAAAAATCCAGCAACATTTGGCACCCATTGTAGGGACAAATATTTCTGAGAAAGCTGAAGAAAAAAACAGCCATGGCTTCCTAGGAGCCCAGTGCTTGTAGCATATAGAAGTGTGGCTCTGCTGCACAACAATATGTTAAGAAGGAACAATACTTGAAGTAAAAATACCCATTACAGCACAGGAACCAACTTCCTAAGCTGGGCAGTTAAATGCAGCTCCCACATAAGTGCAGTTCCCAGTTAAACTCAGCTCTCAGCCAGGCTCATGGGGAAAAGCTTGATTCTCATGTGCAGAGTCAGCCACCAATCAAAGTCACCTGGCAAGAGTAAGGTTTGTCTCATGCTGGCAAAGAATGCTGCAGGTGCACAGCGTTCACCCCCCTCCAAAAAAAACTTTTACATAGGTTACAATGTGTTTTAAAATGTGTGTAGACACTTAAGAAATGAAAAGTGATATAGGCAATCATAGGAAAAAATAAAAAGTTTAAAAAATGAAAAAGTATCTAAAGAGAGAGCAAACTAATAATTAGAGAAAAAGCAATGTAAAGATGGGAAATACACAGGGAGTGTGGATCTTGTAGGATGTTGTGTTGACTTGTACTCTTTGAATGCTGAGAGTGAATGACAGTTGCTGAGAGACATAGAATTGTAAAAGAAACTGCTGATTTAAACCACCCTAGATACTTTAGGAATGTCTTAACCTTAAAATGAAATCGGAGAAAGTATTACATTGGAGGAGATGTTATGCTTTTGTTTCCACAAGAAACAAAAGGCTGTATGTTGACAGAGGTTTTTGCCCCATCTGGTTCCACAAGTTCTGCAGCCATTCAGTTCCAAAGAAACACACAGAGGTCTACATTAATTATAAACTGGTTGACCTATTATCTCAGGCTTCTTTTTTTATTGGTTAGAATTCATTAAAATGATTTACAGCCCAACAATGTGAGCTATGAATAAAAAGTCCAAGAATCCAATAGTTTCTCAGTGCCGTGAGCATGAGTGTCTCAGCAAGCCTTCTGTTTATGCTGGGATCCTGGGAATGTAGGTCCCAATGCTAATGAAGGTGTGGATATGATGCAGACAAAGGACTAACACACCCCTTTCCTTCTTCCATTGTTCTTCCAGCAGAAATTGTGGTCTCTGTCAAAAGCGCGCCTTCCAGTCTCAAGGCTTGGATTAAAAGTGCCTCAAGATCTGGATCAAAGTCAGGTGTTCTTCTTGCATAAAGGTTTTGATCACAAGTGTGTCCTCCATTTCTGGATTATAGCTCATTCCAGATAAAGTCAAGTGGACAACCAAGAATAGCTAACGTACCATCACAGGGTTTATGGCCAAGAAATCACACAGGTAGTTTTATCTCTCAGCAAATACTAAAGAGCAGGTTAGTTTTGTAAATCATCCACTGTACTTGAGAATATAAACAAGAAATGCTAGCGCAGGAGCGGGGCAAAAGCTCAGTAATAAAAGGCCTAGTGCACAATCACAAGGACACAAAGTACTCCATTCATACCCATGATGCTCAGGTACAAAGCCTGTCACAGCTACTCATGCGTGAACCCCCAACCTTGGGGAGGATAGAGACAGACAGGTTCTTCAGATGCTTTGGCTAGCCAGTCTAGCCCAATATGTGTAGCTCAGGATTCTTATTAACTCTTACATCTTAAATTAACCCATAATTCTTGTCTGTGTTAGCCATGTGGCTTGGTACCTTTTATCAGTGAGGCATTCTCATCTTGCTTGCTCTGCACCTGGGTAACAACTACAGACTGAGCCTTTCTTTTTCCCAGAATAAGTGATAAACCTTTATTGTCCCACAGCAGCTGTAGATTTCTTCAAGGTTACTAGTGATCCGGTCTGATCAGAGGAGACCTCCTAGCTACAGACATAAAGAAACCAAGAAAGACTACAAGACAGGTGATGTCTATTCTGATCCCTCTGCATGGTAACAGTTATGGGACTGGACAACAAATTTTATAACTAGTTTTTCTAGGACTTGACCATTGTCTCAACTTTCTCAGGGTTCTCTAAAGATGGCATCACCTCCAGACAACAAGAAACAGTCCAGAGAACACAATGCTCACAGAGGTTGGGTTGGTAGTTTTTGGTCATTCAGTGCATTTAGTAGATGTTTGTCATCATTTGTGGGGAGTATTGGAATGGAAATATAGGATAAAAAGGCAACTATTAACCTCAAACATTTTACATTGGTATGGATTTTGGCATACTGATACAAATTTAAAATTATTTTGTTATATTGTATTATGTTTCTACTCTTGTTTGGGGTATTGTGCTTATGCAGCTCATTTTAAAATGTATTATATGTCTATAGTAATAAACCTGTATGTTTTCAAGGTAAAGCATAAATATTTTAGATAGGTAATCTTCAAACATTTCAGAAAGCTACAGAATATGACATTTAAGATGCTTAATCACCTAAGGCTTTTCGTGACAGTTAGACACATCTGCTCCTTGCAGCACCATTTACTTCATAAAAGGATGATGGGCAAGAAAACTTCCATATGAAGTTTGCTTTCAATATGGCAAAGCTAGCCATTTGGACAAGAAACTGTCTTTACATCAACTGCTGACAGTGTACTATCCAAACTGGATATGCAGGATACAAAGGAAAGTGACTGACAAATTTTGCCAAGACAGGACAGTCTTTCAAAATTCTTGCTTCATAGAAAAGTCTGCCAGATATTCTAGGCCTGTAGGATGAAGATGGATGCCCCAAACATTGCAGAGGATGACTGTCCAGGCATATCACTGTCATTTCTATAGTTTTGGAAGTGGCTTGCACTGCACTTCCTGTTTACTCGGATAATATTATATACTTCTGGGGTCTTTGATGGGGTTGAAGACTAGATATTTATAGTTACATGCTAGGTTCTCTGGCAGAAAGAGTGGTGGCAGAGCAGGACCTGCCAGACTCTCCCTGGGGCTGAGCAGGGTGGTGAGCATCAAACGACCCAGCCCTCCCTCCTGGATACCAGAGAGAAACACACCCACTGAGTTGGGAGTCTGTCAAAGTAGGATCTCATTTAATGGTATCAAGCAGGGACCTATATAGGATTGTGATTGGGGTGGAAAAGCTTGGGATGGGTTGAGGCAGAGTAAGGCCAATAATATTCTGCCATGCTAGCAGTGGCTGGGCAGAGGCAGGTCTAGGTTGGGTAGCCAGAGACTGGTCTCCAAACTCTAGCTAGGCTCAGGAATTTGCACTAGGCCTCCTGCCAACTCAAATTAGGCTCACGACATTACAATGGGCCACACCTGTGGACCTCATGAGGCAAATTAGCTACAAAACATTGGATTTTCCAAGACAGGATCAATAATGGAGTATTTTCTCTGATTTTTGCCAAAGACAAATGAACTGAATATTGTAAATGTGATTCTTGCTTGATAATTGCTCTTATTTTATATAGTTTTACTGTGTTAATGTTAGAACCTTTCCCTTTTATTTAGGCAAAAAGGGGGAAATGTTGTGGAATAGAATATATGCTTAATTATATAAAGATGTGTTACTTTTGTTTATGCTGCATTTGTTTAGCTATGCAATGAGGTATTGCCATTTTACCTTATCTGTGTAAAGCAGCTGATTAGTCTAATCAAAAAAAGCTGAATGGCTAGGCAGAGGAGGGAGGGGTGGAACTAGTAGGCAGGAAGAAAAGGGGAGCCAGCCAGCTAACCAGCCAACTGGGGCCACCCTACCAGGTACCAGCTAGCCAGGCTCAGAAAAAGAGGAAAGCAAGATGTATGTAGAGGAGGTAAGCAAGCCTTGGGGCAGTACATAGATCAACAGAAATGGGTTAATTTAATTTTTAAAAAGCTGGCTATAAATAAGTCTAAGCAAAGACCAATCATTCAAAATTAATAAGAAATCTCTGTGTCATGATTTGAGGGCTGGTGGTTCAAGAAAAGAACAACGGCATTCACTTGAGTACTGTATTAGATCTTTTTCTCATCGCTAAGACAAAAGGCACACTGTTGAAGGATTTACTTTGGCTCATGTTTTGCAAGATAGTCTATTATGGTGGGGAAGGTATGTTGATGGGAGTGTGAGGTGGCTGGTCATGTTGCAGCCATCCTTGAGAGGTGGAGCCAATGATGAATATTTGAGATTGCCTTATTCCTTTCACATTTTTTATTCAGCCCAGTCTATGAAATGATGCTTCCCATATGCAGAATGTCTTCTCTTCTCAGTTACACCTCTCTGAAAACAGACACACCCAAAGGTATGTCTCCTGGGTGGTTCTAAATCTAATCACTGAGGATTATCATCACAACTAAACATCATTTACAGGTGAAACCCAAAATCAAAACCAGATTTACAGAAAGAAAAACAGGCCTGCCCAGAGATAATCACACTTTTGTACACTGTGTGTCTTTACTCACAATGTGACTTAAAAGTCTCAGTAAAAACAGAATATTCATAAACTCATTAATTATTCTCTCTTTTATTGAAAATAGATTCTTTTCTCATGAAATATATTCTAATTATAGTTCCTCTCTCTATTCCTCCCAGTTGTTCCCTAGCTCTCCTCCCCTCCAGATCCATTCCTTTTTGTCTCTCACTAGGAAAGAACAGGATTCTAAGAGATAATGATGAAATATGACAAAATAAAATATAATAAGATGAATCATTCACAGGGAAGTTAGACATGGCAACCTAACAGGATGTAAAGAGTCCCTAGAGCAGGAACAAGAGTCAGAGACCCATTTGTTCTCATAGTCAGGAGTCCCAATTAAAGTACTAAGGTAATAACAATAATATATACTCAGAGGACCTTGTCCAGATCCATGTAGGGCCTGTGCTTGCTGCTTCAGTCTCTGTGAGCTCATATTCACCTTGCTTAGTTGATTCAGAGGCCTTGTTCTCCTGTTGTCCTCTGGCTCTTAGAATCTTTCTGCCTCATTGTGGGAACCTGCCAAACTGTCAAAGAGTACCTGAAAGAGGGTGTGAGGATTAAAAGAAAAATAAAGAAACAAGATGAAGAGTTGCACACAGGAGGACTGTCAGTGGATTTTGCAAATTTGGAGCTTATTCTACTCCATGCTTGTATATAGACAACATTGTTACAACAGACGTCTTTATCTGAAGGTACCCCAGGTTCAAGGAGTAGTCAAACCACTTCCCTATTTCCAAAGAGGTTTGCAAAATAAGTAAGCACTACTAACCTGTCAGACCAAGATGGAGTCACTAAAGCTTCCACAAGATTCACTGATCTCTGTGATGAGGACTTTGGTTGACTCCTCCCATTTAGACTCTCTCCATATAAAATCTGACTGTGAGTTTTTGCATCTGTTCCCATCTGCTGCTGGAAAATACCTCTCTGATGATGATTAGTGATGTGGGATTCCCCACTATATGCTATAAATGTGTTTTATTACCATCGTTTATTAAAGAAATTGCTTTGGCCAATGCCTTAGTAAACTAAATCCAGGTAGAGGAAATCCAAACAGAGATATATAGAAAGAGTAGGTGGAGTCAAGGAGATGCCATGTAGCTGCCAGAGGAGAAGGATGCCAGCCAGAATCATAATGGTAGGCCACAGCCTCATGGCAATATGCAGAATAATAGAAATGGATTAATTTAAGATGTAAGAGTTAGATAGAAATATGCCTAAGCTATTGGTCAGATAGTGTTGTAATTAATATAGTTTGTATTATTATTAGGGTCTGGGCAGCTGGGAAATACAAGAGCAGTCTCCATATACAAAATGGTGCACCAATATGAGACAACATTCACATAAAAACTGAGAGAGCTTGGGAAGGAATTCTAGACACAAAATAACAGAGTTAAGCATGATTTCTTGGTAGCCATACCTTTTCAGATTTGCTCTACTAGAAGTAAGTAGAGGCACTATTCTTATAAAAGAAGGCTTCCTGATTGAAAGGTAGAAGCAAAGGCTGTGTGGCTCCTTTAAGGAGGCTTCCTGGTTCATGCTATTTGAAGGAACAGCTCTGGCTCTTTCAGGAGCCTAAGCACTTGAATGGGGTTTGCGGACTGCATGCTGCAAGTTACTTGGTGGCAACATGGGTCAGCTGCTTCCAAGAGTTGGGGTGGCAAGCATGGCTCCCTTCCAGCAATCCCAGAGCTGGCAGTGAACTACCTCTGCCATATTAGAAGGCTAAGAGAGGCAGAGCCAGTATCCAGGGCTGCCCCAACTATACTGCTTACCATTTTAAAGCACTCCTGGCCAAAAATAATTACAGATATGCAATAAAGACATATTCAGACAGAAATATACCTCTGAACAGATCACAGAGTGAATGTACAGAGGCTAGAGAGAGAGAAAAGAAAAACAATATAGACAACTATAAAAAACTAAACAGTTTTTGAAAAATAAGTCTTTAAAGAGACAGAATACAGTCATAGATTTAAGGAGTAAAGAAAAATAAGCCACATAAATATGGAAAATACATAGAGTCTGGATTATGTATATTATTGTATTTTCTTTGAATTTTTTGATTGTGAATGAGTTAAGTACAGAGAGACTACATTTCACTGTATGGGCTGCTAAAAAGAACATAGATATTTTAAAGGTATCTTGGCTTCAAAATTTGAGTCTAAGGATATGTCGTTTTGGAAAAGATATTCTGCTTTTGTTTCCACAGAAGATGAGAGCCTGCGGATTCCTTCCAGGCTAATGAGGTTTAATGGAACAAGATCCCTGAAAGGTCTCTGAAAATCCTAAAAAATACTTCACCCAACAAACAGCAGGAAGCCATTTGGAGAAAACTATACGAAAATTCCCATAATGATTGTTTATAGATGTTTGCTTTCATTTAATGGGAGATAAGATATAGAGATAGTTACTTTGCATTGGTATGAATCTTGGTCTATTGATACAAATTTAAGATCAGATTTGTTACACTGTGTATATATATTTCTGCTCTTATTTAAGGTATTATGTTTATACAGTGAAGACGTATTTGACCGGTACGCTAAAAATAACCAGACCAGCTCAAAACACCAGATATAATTTAATAATTGAAAACGGGGAAACTCATGCGACCGGGGTGAAAGTTCCCATGTCCAAAAGGGTCAGGCGAACACTGCACACAGAGAGCGAGCACACCTGGATCTCCAGGTTTTCTTCCCTGGGGACCAGGTTGCCACAACCAAGCAAAATGTGATTGGCTGAGCTTCCTCATCATCTCCCCCTTTTGTCTAAACAAGATTAAACCAAATCCAATACAACTATATACAATAGGAACAGATACCAAATATAAAATTA
>LOEQ01012715.1:7630-29770 GCA_001685075.1 Bramus lutescens
GATGAAAAGCAGGCCCGCTCCCCTTATTACTACACAGGACATATTCAGACTCAAGTCAGAAGAAGTTCCAGCATGAATGGTGTGTGTGTGTGTGTGTGTGTGTGTGTGTGTGAAAGAAGCTAGTAGTAAATCACAGCTGCTGAAATTGACCCAGTTTCTTTTAAGTCTTTGGTATTTGGTAAAATGAAGATACCCAGTTGAGGCCACAAATCCAAGAGTATCTGGGCAAAACAAACTCCATTTTATAGGTTATGCTGGTGTGTGTGTTTGTGTGTGTTTGCATGTGTTTAAATGGTAACAAAGTTGTGCAAATGTGGTGAGGTGTATGTGAGTTGAGTTGAGAGAGGAAGTGAATACAATTAAAGTGCATGAAATTCTCAATTAGGAAAAGAGAAAGAAAAGGAAATTATATTTTATAACAGGCAGTTTAATGTATATGTTATATTGTGTATTTGAAAATAACTCTCAACTTTGATTTAATAATGATATTTCTTGAAATAATTGAATGAAAGACTTATTTTTCTTCACTCCTGGCCAGAACACAAAGATAGACATATAGTAATCCAGAACTGTTTGAAGGTGAAATTGCATTCTTCAAGATCACCACATGATGACACTAAACTTCATCTATTTAGTCATTTGAATCACTTGGGTGATGTGTGTCAGCACATATAAGTACAAAGAGAAGAGCAACCAAACTAAGGGTTTGTTAGAAGAAAAAAAATTATGTAAAAAACTCAGTGAAATGAATTTTTTCCTTCAAAATACATGTATGTGTTATGTATCATACAGATATCAATCTGTAACTGCAGTGACTGAAGCTATACAGTCCACAAGAAGTCCATCATAGTATGCTATTAGAGACTTAAATCAAGGCCTATAGAATTAGCTGCAAGTTACAATCAAAACTTAAGTACAGAAGGAGAAAATGGTTGTCCAAAGGCATTGACATCCACCATAGATTATCTACAAATTTTAAATACATGTTTTCAATTGTGAAACTGTTAAAAAACATTATAAAGTGTTAAGTATTACAAAAATTAAAAAATATATTTTAGAATTTTTATGTTACTCTGTTCCCTTAGCAACCTTCTTGTGTTCTGGTATCAGTGAAAATGCAAATGACTTACCATTTTACATATGTATAGTAAGAGCATCCACTCACAGCCAAGCAGCACTGGATAGTAACTTTTGTTTTAAATCAATGTTGTATCTATCCCCATGAATGTTGAGGTGTTTTTAAGACATATTTTTAAATTTTATTTATTAGTACTGTATTTTTATCACTGATTCTCCTCTCCATTTCCTCCATTCTCTTTTGCACCTTCACTTCACAAATTGTTGGCAATTTATTTCCTATTACTATGTTTGGTGTGTGTGTGTGTGTGTGTGTGTGTGTGTGTGTGTTTGTATTTACAACTTCTAAGTTCATTTAGTTTTGTTCATATGTACATATGTTTAAATGTTGTTTAGGACTGAGTACTTGTGACTGCATAACTATAAGGATCTTATCACTAACGGCCCTATAAAATTTCCTAACCTATACTGGCATGTCTGTTAGAGTTACCATTGGTCAGGTATTGTTTAGGAAACAATACTGTTGGGATTTGAACTGTGAGAATTCCCTGTAGAAATTACATGGTGCAAGTGTGAAAAGGAACCAGAAACATACAACAAACCTTCTTAGGAGTTTATTGGAGGGGTGTGTACAGGCTTGGGGAATTGGTGTGCAGAGAGAAAGAGAGAAAAGTTGGCAGTTCAGCTTTAAAACCTGCCTAGAGCATGTGCACAGGGTTTTGATGTGGCTACATCATAAACAGATGATGGGGCTCACACATGCAAGCAAGAACTCAACTGAGTCATACATGGCATGGATGTAACCATACATGCACACACAAGGGTCATGCTGGGACCTTTAATATTTAGTCACTTCTGCCTGAGGGCTTATCTGCACATGCACAGCTCTAGAACCTGGAAGTGCAGCCTTATTTGTGGCTGAATAATTATATTCTGCACTTTTGCTTATTATAAAAATTTGGGAGTTTGGGGTTCTTTAATGGGTGGGAATGGGGTGTTGTAAGGTCTCTTGTGACTGCTTCATGCTGATTTTGTGGGCTTTGTCAGGCCTCTGGAGACTGTTTTTCCTGATCTTGTGGGCGTCAGGGAGTTGAGATGCTTTACCATGTCCTGGGGTGGCTGATTACTATTGTGTTTTTCCAGACACTGCAAAACTGGCTGTCTGACAGCATGGACCATGAAAGATGCTAAAATGGCAGAAAATTATGTCTGGAAAAATTTTATATTCCAGTGATTAAGGGAGGAGAGTCCCAAGATGAAAGATAGAAGGAGGATCTTTGGGGGGTGGAGAAGGGAATTTCCCAGGGGGTTTACAAGACCAGGAATGAAAAGGGAAGAATTAAATGATACTTATTCTGGACAAGTCTGGTCTATTTAGGTAGGTCCATTTGGCTCCATGGAGCTTATAAAAATGTTTGAAAAGAAATTTTAGACAAATAAAAAGCATGATTACTATGATACAGTGTTGGAATGGAAGATGGTAGGGAGGAGGGAGGAAAAGAAGGGGGAATTTTTGGAAAGGGAATTTATTAGACCCCTTAATGTTTTACTTGAAGTAAATCTTAAGGCACTTGTTTTCCTTTAGGATCATGGTATCACCTTAACATCCAGGAAACTGCTGTAGTCAGTGATAAACCTTTTATGTTAAACTCTGTTTTATGAGATTTTGGAATTTGGGGATGCAAACTTGTTATTTTTTCTTACCACCTGGGCTTTTGACAGTCCTTGTACCTCCAGCTCTATGTTTAATGATGATCCCTAAAATAACAGCTGAGTGGTTAACTGGAAACTTAATCATGACATTGGAGATATAGAGAAGCTGGTAAAGCAGATAGGAGAAAGAGGAAGAGAGAGAGTATATGGAGTTTTTTACTCACAGGAGAGTTGAGTATGGTGATTTTTGGGGACTGGAGAAAGAGTGGCTGATATTGGTTCTCTCTGAAACTTAAGGGAGCAGGGCCCTGTGTGACCATAAATGAGGGACTATCTTGAGTTAGAAGAGTAAAAGGTTTAAGATGGGACAGGTGAGTTCAATGAGGAAGTCCCTCAGTCTTGACCACTGTGGGAGTTACAAGAATTACTTTAAAAGGACCCTGCCCTTTAGGGGAAAGGGGTGAGGGGTGTTGATCTGGGAGAGAGAATAGTATGTGATACCCTATTTTAATCAGCAGTAGGCATGAATTAGCACATGGTTGAGGTAATGAGTAGTCGGGAAAATCCCATAATAGAGAGTGAAGATGGGATAACAATGGAATAACCAGGTGATCAGGAAGAGGAGAGGTTTTAGGTGAGAGGCTTGGGGGTAAAACCAGCCACCCATACACGAGTTTAAATGGCAAGATGAAAAGGAGGCTTTTGGGGAGAGCCCTAAGCCTAAGAAGGGCCAGAGGCAAAAGTTTTACCCAGTCGAGGTGAAGCTCCTGTGTCATCTTAATAAGAACATTTTTTAAGGAATGGTTAGTTTGTTCTAACTTTCCTGAAGACTGAGGGTGGTATGGGGTATGAAAATGCCAGGGAATGTTAAGAGCCTTAGACAAAGTTTGAGAAATCTGGGGAGTAAATTCTGGGCCATTATCTGACCGAAGAGACTTTGGGATTCAGTACCGAGGAATGATTTGTCAGAGAAGAACATTGGAAACTATATGGGCCCTCTTGCTAGTGGTGGGAAATGCATCAATCCACCCAAACATGGTATTCACCAAAACCAGAAGATATTTAACACCTTTGACTGTAGGAATATGAGTAAAATCCAGCTGTCAGTCAGTTCCTGGAAGGCCTGGTGAGTGGGAAAAGGGAAGCTACAATATTTGGTCTTGGGATCTGACTTTTGACAGATTTTATAACAGGTAGTGATAGCTTTTAAGAACTCTAAATCCTCAGGGGTGGGTTGGAGGTGAGCCTTGACAAAATGAAACAAAACTTTGCAATTATGATGAAAGGAGCTGATATAGGTAGGACAGAATTTTTTGGGTGTTGGAGGGCGTCTGTGAGAATGTGGGCTGTACTATATGAACCTCCTGAGGTGATTGAGGTAGGTTTGGGCTCTGGAATGCTGCTGTTCTAGCTGCTTGATCAGCCTGCTTATTTCCTTTGGAAATAATGAAACTATTGTTCTGATGAGACCAACAGTGAATAATTTCTATAGCTTTGGGAAAATGGGAGGTTTCAACAGGTCCATAATGTAACCTTAGTTTTAGATCCTCCTTTTGTTGTAAGAAGCCCCCACTCCTTCTAGATAGCTGTATGGGACAAGATGATATGAAAGGAATATTTGGAGTCTGTGTAAGCATTAAAAGATTGTCCTTTTGCTAACTGGAAGGCATGGGTAAGAAATATTAACTCAGCCTGCTGATTAGTGCTATGGGCAGGGAGTGCCTGTGCCTCTACCACCCCAGTATATGACATTATGGCATAGCCTGCTCTATGGGTCCCTTCACATAGACTAGAGCTGCCATTTGCATATCAGGTATAAGTGGCTTGGGACAGTTTACCCTACTGTAGATGTGAGGGGTGGGGAAGTATATCCTCTAATGTTTCTATACAGGAATGAGATGGGGATAATAAGTGCTAGGTTGAGGTTGGAGATTTGAGGTATTAAGGGTTGGGCAGCATTATAAAGTGAGTGTGGCATCTTCTACTAGGGCCACCTGGAGGGAAAGAACTCAGAAAGGAGGTAAAGTTTGTAAGCCTTTGTAAGTTAAGAGATGGGACAGATTGTGGTGGGAGAAGACAGTGGTGAGTGACCCAAATGTTAGTTTCTTTGACTCACGAATCAGAAGCTCAGCAGGCACTAAACACATATGCAGGGTGCCCAGCCCTGAGTGTTGAGGTCCAGCTTCTTTGATAGGCATGCTACAGATGCAGATGAAGGTCCCAGATGATGTCCTAGGACCTGGAGGGCATATGTCTCTTACTGTTACATAGAGGGGAAAAAAGATGAGTTAAATCAGGGAAATGAAGAACTGCGGCCAGGAAAAGGGCATTTTGGAGTCTATGAAAGGGTTTAGTAATGAGATGAAGAAGGGACTCATGCAGAGAGCCAAGAGCTGCCTCATATAAGGGGCAGGAGAGGAGAGAAAAAGAGCCATTCATGAATACAGGAAGCCAACTCTTCTTAGAAATGATAAAACCTCTTCTTTTGGTGGAACTGCAAGGGACTGAATTAGCTTTTTTCTGTTTAGGGTAATAGCTTTTTGGGTTGGGGTAATAGTTAATCCCAAGTAAATTACCTGAGAGGTAGACAGTTGGGCTTAGCAGTTAAGATTCTATAGCCTTTTTCTGGACAGGAAATATAAAAGAATGGAGATATCAGCTTTGCTGATCTCTAAGGATGGACTGTAAAGTAAAATATACTGTATGATTTTAGATTTAGGGAGAGACAGTGAGAGTAGATCAGAAGGTAAAGCCTGACTAAACAGGTGTGGGCTGTCCCAGAATCCTTGAAGAAGGGTGGTCCGGGTGAGCTCTGTGAAGAGGGGAGTGTCAGGGTCATTCTAGGTGAAGGCAAAGATGTTTTGAGATTGAGAGCTAAGAGGAATAGAGGAAAAAACCCTTGAGGTTCAGAAATGAGAAGTGGGAGGTTCCTGGAGGAATAGTGGAAAGAAGTGTGTAAGGGTTAGGCACTACAGGATGAAAAGGGACCACTGTGGAGTTAATGAGCCAGCAGTCTTGAATCAGGCCATAGGTTCCACTAGGTTTTTTAACATCAAGTATAGGGGTGTTAAAGGGAGAAGAGATGGGACAAAGTAGTTTTTTTCTTAAGAGGTCAGAGATAATAGGCTTAAGTTTCCTATGGCTCTGGAGAGAGAGGGAATACTAAGCTTATGTAATATACTTAGTAGGATTTTGTAATTGGATAACAATGGGGGAATGGTGTTTAGCAACAGAGTGTTTTGGGGTGTTCCAGACTTGGGGGTTTGCCTGAGAGGCTGGTAGAGAAAAAGACACATTGGGGCTGGGAGGTTGAGAGACTAGAAGGAGGAGTGGAGTTGCTGGGCATGTGGAACAAAGTAAATGGGAGGAACAAATGCTCCTGCTATTGCTGAACAAATCTCTTTCCATAAGAGGTACTGAGCAGGTTGGCATGACTAAAAATGAATGAGTGAGATAAATACCCCTAAAATCACACTTAGTGGTGGGGTCTGCTGAGGTAGATGAGACTGTCCCCTTCCCCCAACAATAGGGAAACTAGAAGAAGAGGTAGGCCCCCAGTATTCCCTCAGTACTGAGTATGTGGTTCCAGTGTCCAAGAGAAAGGAGATGGGCTGTCCTGATACCATGATGTTTAACCATAGCTCCCTCTTACAGATGACTATTGTGGTCAGGTCAAAGGAACCCAGGCAGCCTCACTTGTCCATGGCCGGACCTAGAAGTTCAACATGGGAATTTTCTGGGTTTGATGTCTCTATGCCACTATGTGCACAAGGACAATCAACTGCCCAATGTCCTTCTCTATGACATCTTGGAAAAGGTCTCAAGGGACCGAGGTGAGGGTTAGGGCATGCTTGGGCCCAATGACCAGTTCTGCCACATTTATAAAATGTGCCTGGCAGTTCTCAAGCCCTGGGGTACAAAAGAGCAGCATGTACAGCATGGAGTGTGTGGTCTGTCACCTGTGTGCCATGGTTATCATGTGACAATGATTGCAGGGTTTGTCATTCCTCACATGGTACACCTTAAAAGACAACTCTAATACTTCTACCTGAAGGGGTCAAGGGGCCTTTATCCAAACACCTAAGTTTAGCCTTAATGTCAGGGTGTCACTGAGAAAAAAAACGAGTCACGAGTAACTGTGTACCTTTTGTGGTTTCTGGATCTAAGTTAGTATATTGTAACAGGGCTTTAGTGAGGCATTCCAAAAATGGAAAAGGATTTTCCTTCATATCCTAAATAACCTCTGAGAGCTTATTATAGTTTACTGGCTTGAGTGCTGCCTTGCAGAAATCTTCTAAGAGGCAAGTCAACAACTGGTTCCCAGCTAAAATGCCACCTGGAGTGCTATAGTCTCACCTCTGCCCCTGGAAGGTGTGTTGCTTGATATTTGTGAATCTCATCTCCCTATAGTCTGGACTGCTCCCAAATTTGCCTGCACTCTTCAGGAAGTAGGTTATTAGATAAGATTATGTAAATATCATGAAAGGTGAGATTATAAGACTGTGTGATATATTGGAATTGTTTTATGAAAGTGGTAGAATTAGAAATACAGGACCTGAGTTTTTGTTCTTATGAGAGAGGTCTGAGATGGAAAAATGGTGTGGGAAAATTGTCTGTATTATGTCAATCATGTTTCAAATAAATGCCGATTGGCCAGGCAGGAAGTATAGGCAGGAAAACCAGAGAGAAAGTAGAAATGATGCAAATGAGAACAGGAGACTTCTGGGAAGGGGGAAGTTGATTCCTCCCAGTCCAGCCCAGACCACTGAAGAAGCAACATGTGACATGCCCCACTAAAAAAGGTACTCAGTAACATGGCTAACATAGATGAAAACAATGGGTTAATATAAGTGATAGAGCTAATAAGTAGTCTGACCTAATGGACCAATCAGCTTTATAATTTATAGAGATCTCTATGTGATTTTCTTTGGAGCTTGCCGGCTGTAGGGTACTGGGCAGGACAGAAACCCCCCACAAGCAGGCCCCAATCATGCCCTCATGTTACAGAGAAAGGAATGTGTACCCTATTCAATCCATCTACACAGGTCACCTCCCTCAATGGGAGAACTTCAGCTGGCTTGACTTGGTCAGGGTTGGATTCCATAGCAGCATGTGATTGTGTGAGAGAAGGGGTGAAGTTTGGTGCCAGAGCAGGGTGACTTCTGTAGCCAGGCAACAGAAAGAAAAAATTTTTCAGTGAGGTTGATGGAATAGTTAGTGGAGGAGAGAGAGAGCAAAAGAGTGAGTGGAGAGAGGTGGTAAGGCAGCTGGAAGTAAAGGAGCAGAAGTATCTGTATGTTTAGGTTGGAAATATGTGGATGCCTTCACAGGGTTCAGAGCAGTAACTGAAGGAATGGGGATAACAGCTGGAGGGACTGTGGTAGGAGCTAAAGGAACATGGGTAGGGCCTGAAAGGATAGTGGTAAGAGCTAAGGAAATGTGTAGGGGCTGAAAGAACAGTGGTAGGAGTTAAAGAAATGGGGGTAGGGACTGAAATAATGGTGGTAGGAATAATGAAAGAGGGGTAGGGACTGGTGGAATGGGGGTAGCTAACTGCTGAGGTTGAAAATATGGGGATTCATTAGCTGGGTCCAGAGTGAAAGTGGAGGGTTCTTCTGCCTCACATGGCAAAGCATGTGAACAGGTGAACAACTTGCAAGGACAGAGGGCTTAGGCTTAGAGCTTAGACAGAAAAAGCTTGAATGTAAGAAAACTCCTTCCATTTGCCTGTGCACTGACAGTAGTTAAAAATCTCCCATAAAATATTGGGATCAAAGTTGCCATTAGATGGCCACTTTAGATTGCTATGTAAGTTGTAACAAGGACTTTTTTTTAACAAAGATGGACAAGTGTGGAAATCTGTAAGTAGGTAATTAAGGCCTGGGGATTTAGGGCCTCTAAAAGGCATCCCAGTGGGGAGACTGGATTAATGGGCTGGGATGGCTTGCTACCAATAGTTGAAACCTTGAAAACCTGCAAAAAATGCCCACACTACAAGGCCTATAGCAGGAAATCTCCCCTCTATAGGCAGGATGTAAATCAGTGTGAACACTGAAGGAAACATGGTGAGCATCCTTTGACCCTGGTTTTGGAGCTATATCCTGACTAGATCTGCTCAGAGGGACTCAGAAATCAGAGAGGGCAGAAGCAGCTCTGAGTGGCCTTTCACAGTAGGGGGAAAAAAGAAAAGAAGAAGAGAAAAAGAAAAAGAAGAATCTGAAAGACCCTGAGCCCCTGTCATGGGAGGATCATCTGTGGGCCGTCCAAACACAATTTTAGCTAAGGGAAGCAATCCAGAGATGAATGTCAGTGAAGGGCTCAACCATAGCCTAAAGACCATAGTTGGGGGGCTGCCCCCTCATTTCTAGGAACACCAAAAGATTTCTGGGATCTCAATGGTCAATTCCTCAGGCTTGGAGAAATGGTTAAACTGACCAGAATGGGGGAAACTCACCAATTGAAGATGGGGTTGTGCAGAGAAATTGCACTCAGGCATATGGAACATGTGGTTATTGTGGAAAAAAATACCTGGTTTCGGATCTAGATCCTGACCCTAGGAGAGGATCCCAGGGAAAGAGAGCCTCCTGGGTCTCATGGAGCTGGCACAAGTGAGAAAGAACCACAAAACACACAACAAGCCCACTTAGGAGTTTATTATAGAGTGCACATACAGTCCTGGGGGATTGGTGTGCAGTGAGAGAGAAAGTTGTTGTGTCCAGCTTTTAAAACCTGCCTAGTGCATGTGCACATGGGGTTGATGTGGCTGTGTCATACACAGATGATGGGGCTCACACATGCATACCAGGGCTCAGGTGAGTCATATGTGGCATGTATGCAGCCATGAATGCGTGCAAGCGCTTAGCTGAGTCATAATGGATGTAACCATACATGCATTTGGGTCATGTGGGGCCCTTTAACATTCAAACAGTTCTGCCTGAGGGCTTGTCTGCACCTCCATGGCTCTATAACCCAAAAGTGCAGCCTTATTTGTGGCTGAAAAATTACACCTGTCATACAAAATACATTGTCTCTTAATACATATCTAAGCATGAAAGTTGGGAATTGTGTTGTTCATGTGTTAGTTGAGACTGGATAACTTGTAATAAATTATTTGTGGATTTTAACCAGGAGGTGTGTGTGTGTGTGTGTGTGTGTGTGTGTGTTTATTGTCGATATCTGCTGCTGCAAAAAGAAATATCTTTGATGAAGGGTGAGAGCTTTATTATCCTGTGGGTATAGAATAAGTATTTAGAATGCAGTTAGTAATTATTTGTTTTACATAATCAGCAGTAATAGGTTAGCTTCTGTGGTACATGGCCTACCAGCACAGGGTAGTGGACTCAGAACTGGTGCTGAATCTTTCTAGCTGAGATGATCTTAAATACAATCAGACCAGTATATTAGTGTCATTATTGTATCTTTTAAAATACCTTGCATGTTGGTCATTACTGTGGTTCATAGCATTCAAAGATAGGGTTATTGACTGATTTTCTCCCTTGGCAGATTGCACAACCTGTCCAATACTAGGGAAAAAAGTTTTCAAGGAAGAGGCTTCCAAGTCATATGGCCAAATTTCTCCAAATTCTGTGTCCAAAATTTGTGTTGTTTTCAGCAATAATGACTTACCTCCAAACTCTGTGCTACAAGCAAGGGCATTTGCCACATTGTATATTGTTTTGTTTTGTTTTGGGAATCTCTTTGACTCCTTTGTCGAACATTTCAAGGGATATTCCACTGGCATTTTTTAAAAATATTTCTCACTGGATGGAGAACTTTTTCTTTGATCACCTCTTTACTTAATAATCAAAGTAGCTAATTTCATTAAGATATGTACATTTCCATTAATATTTTTATTTATTCTTTGAAAATCTCATACATTTGTACAGTTTATTTCGATCATTTCCATCTTCTGCTCTGTTCCTCTATTTGCCCCTAGTATCCACATCAACCAATTTCCATCTCAAATTTATGTTTTCACTACAGATAATGCTTGCTTACATATGGATGGATATGGGCCCATGCACCAGGATATGTGCATCCTACCAGCTGCTGCACTCTAAGGGAAAGTGATTCTCCATCCTTCACAATCATTATGGCATGATCATAATATTTTTCTTTATTGAGCTCTTTTCTCTATTGTCTTTCTTCATCTTCCTGCTTGACCCCTGTAGTTGGTTTGCTTCCAACATTCTCAGTTTTATTTTAAGATCACAGTAAAGTAAGGAGAAAACCAAGTGACTAGAGACTACAAATAGAGGAAAATAGAATATAAAAGACATTTGCAAATCTAGATGAGTTGACATATACCTACAGTGCTAGCAATCAGGAGGTGGACACAGATCAGGAAAGACAATTTCAGATTTCAAGGCCAAGATTGGATGACTATATTATTTACAGTCTCAAAGAATTTTAATAAATATCTTTATATAGGGTATTGATTCATGGTCACCTAGAACAATATTTGAGTTTTTGGTCAGTTAGTATGAGAACACAAACCTTAGAACACACATTTGCATGCACTATGGAAGAGCTCAATATATGAGAAAAGATAAACTAGTCCAATCATATGGATTATAGATGATCATGTGGATCATATAGATCTAGATCTATAATAACTTGCTTTGCCTTAGAGAAATTACTCCAATGAGCCTACATTTACAATTGTTTTGATGGAAGTGGGATATCTACCTCAAAGTTTGCAGGCTGTTATGAATCAGCACAGGATGGGAGAGCTAGGACAATAAATATGAACATTTCAGCTCTGTGGTATACAAGGGAGATAGTTATTGTGGATAAAATGAGACAAGTTTTCTGCCTTATGTTTTGCTTGAAGTCTCTTTTAGCCACATAATATATGATACTTAGAAGATTCTATGTGTGCCATATTGGATTTTCTCTGAATAAGACTTGCTATCTTGCTTTTTTACTCCCTTCACTTCTTGATAAATGAGAAAAATAAGATAGACTAAATCTATAATAGGAATGATGACTGATGACTTTATCTCAAAGAATAAAATTATTAATAAAGGAACTATAATTTGGACTTTATTATGATTATTTAAATTTTTATGGAGTACATTGCTATATTCCAGAGACTTGTTTAGGTTCTCCCTTCAAGTAGTCTTCATGGCAAGTTCTCATTTTTCCAAGACATGTAAAATGGATGAGTTCCCATTTTTTTCATCAAAAAACATTTTTCATGGCAGATGTTGAAGATGAACACAGAAACTCTACACAATGAAATGTTGCAAGGTCTGAATACTTAATGTTCAAATATATATATGTGTGTGTGTGTGTGTGTGTGTGTGTGTGCTCATGTGTATACTGTTTTATCAAGACAGGGCTTCTCTATGTAGCTTTAAATTCTGTCCTGGTACTTGCTTTGTAGCCCAGGCTGGCCTCAAACTCACAGAGATACCTCTGCTGCCTCCTGAGTGCTGAGATTAAAGATGTGTGCCAACACTGCTTGGGCATATAATTATATTTTAGAACTAAGCTTTAAAAGCAGTATGGAAGGTATTTGCAAGAGTTTGAAGGGATGACATGGAAGGTAAAAGTAATGTAATTATAATCTTAAAAAGTTAAATAACTGCATGAAGAATAAGACTGAAATAAGATTTCACATTTTCTGTATCATAAGAGAGAAAGAAAAGACATGAAATTCAGATAAAGAGCAACACTGGTGAATATTTAATTTGAAAAATGTTGAGGTTTAAGAGTCATTTATGCCCTTTATTTGACAGTAACAGAAAAATAAATATTTTGGATAATTTTCATGAAAAAAGTCAAACTTTATTTTGGGGTTAACATCATTCACACTTTATATTTTTCTAGTACATTTTTCAGAATCCTGAAAAAAGTTACACACTACTCATTATGTCACTTAAATATAATCATGTTATGGCCTTTTATAATCACATAATCATATGATGCTTGACAATTTATCAATTTCAACTCAGTAAATTGAAAATTTGTGGATAAAAATATGTAAGTACTAAAATGTTCTGTGTGGGATAATTTTTCTCATAAATGAGATACAGTTATTCCTCTAGATTCCTCTGTGGGTTTCTCTGCATTTTATAATTGCTTTATGTGTAGTTTATGATTTTTTTTACCAGGATGTTACATTTTCTGTGTTTAGAAATAACAAATAATTCTTAGGGACAGTATGTGAAAGTTATTAGAGCTTATTACTGATATGTTACTAGGATATCAACAAAGATGATATAAGCTCAAAAATCAAAAATCCATTCATATAAATCCAAACATATGGCCGAAGTAAGTGAAATGTAATGAAAGAATCCATGATATTCTTATACTTAAAGAAAAATTAATAAAGTCAACAACTTTTTATTTTAATACAGGAATGCATACAAGAAACACACCTCAACCTCAAAGATGGACATTCCCTTAGAATAAAGGGTTGGCAAAATATTTTTTCCAATCAAATGGACCTAAGAAAAATGCTAGTGCAGCTATCCTAACATCTACAGAATGAGACTTCAAACTAAAATCATTCAAAAGATACAAAAGATATTTCATAGTAGTCACAGGAATCAAGATGAACTCTCAATACCGAACATCAATGCTCCAAATACAAGGGCACCCTAATATATAAAATAAGCACTACTAAAGCTTAAATCACACATGAATCCCCTCACACTAATAGTGAGAGACTACAACACCCCAATCTCAACACTGGACAGGTATTTCAGACAGAAAATTCACAGAGGAATAAAGGAACTAACAGATGTTATGACACAAATGGACTTAACAGACATGTAGAGATTGTTCTTTCCAAACATAAAAAATATACATTCTTCTCATCACCTCATGGAACCTTCTTAAAAACTGGTCACATACAAAGGAATCCTCAACAGATACAAAAAACTTGGAAAAAAACCCATGTATGTTATTGTACCATAATCTCTTAAAATTCAATTTCATCAGCAGCACTAATTTCAAAAATACCACAAACAGAAAGAAATTAAACAGTGCTTACCTGAATCTTCAATGGGTCCAGGAAGAAATAGAGAAAGAATTTAAAGACTTCCTAAAATTCAATGAAAATGATAGCACAACATACTAAAATTTATAGGACATGATAACATCAGTGTTAAGAGGAAAATTCACAGCACTAAATGCTTACATTAAGAAGCTGGAAAAATCTCACACTAGTGAATTACCAGAATGCCTGAAAACTCTAGAACAAAAAGAAGCAAAGTCACCCAAATAGACAGCAGAGAATAATCAAATGGAGAGCTGAAATCATCAAAATATAATTTAAGAAAACAATACAAAGAATCCATAAAACAAATAGGTGACTCATAAAGAAAATCAACAAAATAGATAAAACATTTATCCAAACTAACCAAAAGGCAGAGAGACAATATCCAAATTAACAAAATAATAAATGAAAAGGAGGGCATAACAACAGATATGGAGGAAATCCAGGGAATCATAAGGTAATGTTCCAAAAACCTGTACCCCACAAAGTCAGAAAACTTAAAAAATAGACAGTTTTCTGGATAAATATCACTTACCAAAATTAAATCAAGACCAGATAAGCAAATTTAATAAACTTATAATAGCTGAAGAAATAGAAACAGTCATCAAAAGTCTCCCCTCCCAAAAAAGAGGGCTATATGGGTTCAGTGCAGAATTCTACAAGATTTTCGTAGAAAAACTAATACCAATCCTTTTCAAATTGTTCCAAACAATAGAAGCAGAAAAGAACATTCTCAAAAACTTTTAATGAAGCTACAATTACCTTGAGTACAAAAGCACACAAAGACATTACTAAGAAAGAGAATTACAGAACAATCTCCCTCATGAACATTGATGCAAAAATACTCAGTAGAATAACGCAGACTGAATCCAAGAACACATCAGAAAAATCATCCATCATAATCAAGTCAGCTTCATCTCACTGATACAAGAATGAACCAACATACAAAAATATGTCAATGTAGTCTACCATATAAGGAAACTCAGAAAAATCACATGATCATCTCTTTAGATGCTGAAAAGTCCTTTGATAAAATACATCCTTTCATAATAAAGGTCTTGGAGCGAGCAGGAATACAAGGAACATACCTAAACATAATGAAGACAATATACAACAAGAAAACAGCCAATATCAAACTAAATGTAGAAAAAAAACAAAGTAATTCCACTGAAATCAGAAACAAGACAAGCTTGTCCACTCTGTTTATATCTATTGAATATAGTACTTGAGAGTCTAGCTAGATCAATAAGACAACAAAAGAAGATCAAAAGAATCTTGATTTTCATCAATAAATCACAAAAGAAAAAGTCAAACACTCACTATTTGCTGATGATGTGATAGTTTGCATAAGTGACCCCCAAAATTCTACCAAAGTACTTCTACAACTCATAAACACCTTCAGTAATGTAGCAGGATACAAGATTAAATCAAAAAAAATCAGTAGCTCTTCTTTACACAGATGGTAAATGGGCTGAGAAAGAAATCAGAGAAACATCACTTCAAAACAGCCGCAAATACCATAAAATATCTTGGAGTAAATTTTAACCAAATGAGTGGAAGATCATAAGAACTTTAAATATTTTAAAAAGTAATTTAAGAAGACACCAGAAAATGGAAAGATCACCCATGCTCTTTGGTAGGTAGAATTAACATAGTAACAATGGCCATCTTACCAAAAGTTATCTACAGATTTAATACAATGCCCACTAAAATCCCAGAAAAATTCTTCACAGACCTGAAAACAACCATACTGAACTTCATATGGAAAAGCAAAAAACCCAGGATAGCCCAAACAATTCTGTATAATTAAGGAACTTCTGGAGGAATCACAATCCCTCATTTTAAACTCTAGAGAGCTACCATGCAGGAAACAGCCTGGTATTGGCACAAAAAAAGACAGGAGGACCAAAGGAACCGAATAAAATACCCAGATATTGATCCACATACCTACAAACACCTGATTTTTGACAAAGAAGCAAAACATATAAAATGAAAAAAGAAAGCATATTCAACAAATGATGCTGGCATAACTGGATATCAACTTATAGAAGAATGAAAATAGATCCATAATCTGTCAACATGTACTAAACTCAAGTCAAAATTGACTAAAGACCACAATATAAAACCAACCACACTGTACCTTTATAGAAGATGTGGGAAGTGCACTTGAATGCATTGGCACAGGAGACCACTTCCTTACTATTATTCTAATGAAATAGACAGAGAGAAACAAGTAATAAGTTGGATCTCCTGAAACTTATAAGCTTCTATAAAGGAAAAAAAAGATAATAAAGGTAAGTGGCAGCATACTGATAGAGAAAATATCTGGTGTGGGAGAATTGTCTGTATTCTGTCAATCATGTTTTAAATAAATGATGATTGGCCATGCAGGAAGTATAGGTGGGACAACCAGACAGGAAGTAAAGGTGGGACAATGAGAGCAGGGGAATGCTTGGAAGAAGGAAGCCCATTCCTCCACAGTCCCGCCCAGATCACCAATGAAGCAGGATGTGATCTACCCCTCTGAAGGAGGTACTGATCCATGTGGCTAACATAGATAAGAATAATGGGTTAATATGAGCTACAAGAGCTAATAAGAAGCCTGAGCTAATAAGACAATCAGTTTATATCTGATGTAGACTCTGTAATCTTTGGGGCTTGCCGGCTGTGGGAACTGGGCAGGACAGAAAACCCAACTAGCAGGCCCTCATGTTACAAAGGTCTTTTTTTATCAACCCCACATTAGATGGATGGCTGCTCTCCAAAATGTGCAAAGAACTAAAAAAATTAGTAATCTAATGATGGACAGACCTAAACAGCGAACTCTCAAGAGATGAATTTAAAATGGCTGAAAGACACTTAAGAAAAGGCTCAACATCATTACCCATCAGAGAAATGTAAATCAAAACAAATCTGAGATTCCATCTTATACCTGTAAGAATAGTTAATATCAAAAACACTTATGACAACTTATGCTAGAGAAGCTGTAAGGCAAAGAAAGAACTTCTCCATTGCTGGTGGAGTACAAACTGGTCCAGCTGCTTTGGTAATCAGTATGGTGATTTCTCTGAAAATTATGTAACAACCTACCTCAAGACTCAGCAATACTGCTTTTGCACACATATCCAAAGGATGCTCAATCTTGCCACCAAGACATGTGCTCAACTATGTTTATAGCAGCATTGTTTGTCATAGCCCAAACCTGGAGACAACTTAAAAACCCCTCAATTGAAAGTGGGTAAGAAAAATGTAGTACATTTACACAATGGAGTGCTATACAGCAGAAAAAAATGATATCTTGAAATCTGTAGGCAAATGGATAGATCTAAAAAAAGATCATGTTGACTGAGGTAACCCAGACCCAGACAGACTGTGCACTCACTCATAAGTGGCTTTTACACATAAAGCAAAGAAAAAAAGACCACAATCCCAGAGAACCTAGACAAATAAAAAGGACCATGAGAGAAACATACATGGATCTAATCTACATGGAAAGTAGAAAGACAAGATCTCCTGAATAAATTGGGATCATGGGGACCATGGCAGAGGGCAGAAGAGAAGGACAGATGAAGAAAGGGGAGCAGAGAAAAATATATAGCTCAATAAAAATAATAAAAAAGAAAATAATGGATGCTTCTGAAACATGTCAAAAAACCTTTAAATGCATGTAGAGAGTTGATAGCATTGACAGTAAAAATGTTATGTTAAAATTCAAATACATAGCAATACTTATACTTTTACCTAAAGATTTTAGAAAATTTTATGTGAACTTTATAAAGTATACAATAACACCTAAATATCTGGAAAGGTAGCTATAAAACCAAGTATAAACACTATGCCATACAAATTAGCCTTTTCATATAAATCTGAATTCTTGCAGAAATTCCAAGAAATAGTATCAGTATTTACAATTTATATGAAAAATACATAAAAAATAAAAAATATATAAAATTGCTGTTTTCCAATGTTCTTGTAACTTATGAAGATTTGTCACTTATATTAGTTTAATAAAATGTTGATTGTTCAGTTGCCAGGCCAGAAGAATAGGCATGGTGAACATAATAGGAGAATTCTGGAAGAAAAAAGTCTAATTCTGAAGTCTTCATCCACAGACAAAAAGTATGGGTTAATTTAAGATGTAATATTCCCCTCACATCTTAACCATAATCTTAAAATTTCTTTAGGTCCACATAAGATTATCAGTGTAACCAATCAGTAGGAAGTAACCTGGAAAACTATAACCACATTCCCAAAAATTGCATTATGGGTGTTTGTCTATATTTAGAGTGTTGGTTACAAGTCATTATGGATAATAGGCAAGAAAAAAGCTCAACAAAGTAGTTTAGATTCAGAGTTCTTATTTTGAAAAACAATTAGAAGTACTTTGGGACAATGGGCTTATGTCCTATAAAGATTTGTCACTTGTATTAATTTAATAAAATGCTGATTGGCCAGTAGCCAGGCAGGAAGTGTACACAGGACTACCAGGCAGGAAGTATAGGCAAGGTGACAAGAATAAGAGAATTCTGGGAAGTGGAAAGGCTCAATCTTCAGTAGTCACACAGACTCAGAGGAAGCAAGATCAGAATGCCTCACTGATAAAAGTACCAAGCCATGTGGTTAACACAGAGAAGAATTATGGGTTAATGTAAGATGGAAGAGTTAGTTAATAAGAAAGCCAGAGCTAATAGGCCAAATAGTTTACAATTAATGTAGGCCTCCATGTGTTTCTTTGGGACTGAACAACTGTGGGACGGGGTGGGACAGAAACCTCTGTCAACATAAAATAGTAATATAAAATAATAATAAAAGCAGCATCACAGAATTTCAAAAATCCATGGAATGTTCCCATATGATATTAAAGCTGATAAATKTCATGTTTTCTTGGCATAAGAGTTGACCATCTAAGAAATGCCATGTTGGAAAAAGAAGAAACTGAATAACAAAAGTAGTAAAACAAATTCAAAACAATGATAGATAATCTCATTTTATCAAAAATTTAGATGTCAGAGATACTTTTAAACATTATTTAATGTAAATAATTTTACACATTTAGGCAGAAAATATATGCACATATATGTACAGATAAATCTTTAAAAGCATAAGTATTAATTATCCATACATGCTCTAATGTATAAAATATACTTATTTTCTTGGAAAATAAAATATGATTTTATTTTTCAAGTGTTCATCAGTGAATTATAGACTAACACAAGATAGCAACAAAAGAGTTTTGGATTTCAAGATGAGTTCACGAAACTGTGTACTGCTCTGGCAGAAGACCTGATTTCACTTCTTAGCATCCAGGTTCACTCAGTTAACTCGGGATTCACATCCTGTTCTAGATTTGATGGACACATGTACTCGTGTTCACTTGACCACAGATGATGCATAAAAATGTATTCATAGTACTCAAAAAATTTTTAAAGACTTCAAATTTGTTGTGTTTTTTATTTGTTATGCCTTATAGGTACATTTTTCAAATGTTTCAAATTAGACTTCTGCTATATTTTTTCCAGCATAGACTTTTTATCAATTATTTGGGAAATTCCCACAATGCATCCTGATCACACTTCCCCATTTTCTCAAGTCTATACCTTTCTCTTAGGACCTCCCCAAATGAAAGGAAAAAACAAAAGAAAAAATATCTACAATAGTTAAAAATATTTTTTGGTAGATATTATTAGATATGTTTGATTTGTTATGAACTGTAGTGACTATATTTTCTATTTTTTCCAGAAGCTATACATTCAAATGAATAATTGTGACATCAGTGAATGTTTAAATAGGTTAATCCTGGAGAATCCATATATAAGCCTGGAATAATTGTTATAATTATACTATTAATAATATCTCTCTCCTGTCTTGTAAATGCTAATGCTGGCTCTCTTCATTTTATTTTTTAATGAATATATGTATTTTTACATGGTGTATTTTGATGAAGTTATTTCTTAGTATTTATTTCTGATACATGTATAACATGTAGATGATTACTGTCACTGTTTCATTTTCAAAAATTCATTTATGATGTGGTATATTATAATATTTTTAATACCAAACTCTGTTTCTGCTATATCACATGTGGAAGTTTATAATCCATTGAAGAACATTTGAAAAATAAATCTTATTTTATTTTCCATGAAAATAGTATATTCATATACACTGAAACATATATGGCATATATGCATAATATATAATATATGCTTTAATATTTTAGGTTTTTGTAGTTTTAAAAAATTATCTCTTTTTATTATACAAAACAATCCCAGTTCTTCTGCTCCTCCTCCTTCTCTACCCACCAAACTCCAAATCCATTTCTCAGAGTGTATGTGAGCTATTCCATGGGGAGTCAATAAAGTCTAGCACATCACATGAGGCAAAATCAGGATCCTCCTATGTGTCTAGGCTGAGCAAGGTTTACCCCCACTGGCAATTCCCTCCAAAACGCCACTTCATGCATTAGGTATAAATACTGATTCCACAGTCAGTGACGCCACAAACTGCCCAAGCCATACAATTGTCATCTACATTCAGAGGTCTTAATTCAGTCATATATGGGTGGGTTTCCTAGCTGTCTGTCCAGAGTCAGTGAGCTCCTCCTAGCTTGGGTCTGCTGTATCTGTGGGTTATCATATAATTGTCTTTACCCTTTTGCTCATATGATCCCTCCTTGTTCTCTACAACTGGACTCCAGGATCTCAGCCCAGTTCTTAGCTGTGGATCTCTGCAGTTGCTCCCATCAGTTACTGGATGAAGGTTCTATGATGATAATTATGGTAGTCATCAATCTGTTCAGATTATATACCCTCTCTCCTATTACTTAGATTTTTAGCTAGGGTCATCCTTGTGGATTCCTGGGAATTTCACTACTTCCAGGTTTCTTCTTAACCCCATAATGGCTCCCTTTATCATACAACTTGACTTTCCCAATCCCTCATGCTCTCCTTCCCCACTTCTCCCCTAGCCACTCACCCTCTATTCTCTTCCCTTTCTCCATACTACCAATTTACTCAGGATGTGTTAACTATTTCCCCTTCCCATCATGAACCATGTATATCTCTCTTAGTGTCCTCCTTGTTTCCTGACTTCTCTGGAGTTGTGGACTGTAAGCTGGTTATCTTTTGTTTTGTGTCTAATATCCGCTCATGTGTGAGTACGTGCCATGTTTCTCTTTTTCTGAATCTGGGTTAGCTCACTTAGGATGGATTTTTCTAATTCCATCCATTTGCCTGCAAATTTCAAGATGTCTTTGCCTTTTAACACTGAGTTACACTAACTTTATTTTGTAAATGTACCATGTTTTTTTTATCCATTTTTGTTGAGATGCATTTAGGATGATTTCATGTTGTGACTATGACAAACAATGCTGCTATGAACATAGCTGAGCAAGTGTTCTTGTGCTATGAGTGTGCAGACTTTGGCTAAATGACCAAGGGTGAATATTTAGGCAGATTGATTCTCAATTTTGTGAGAAACAGCTATACTGATTTCCAAAGTGACTGTACAAGTTTGTGCTCCTATCAGCAATAGAGGAATGTTCCTTTTACTCCAGGTTCTATCCTGCACATGTTGCCATTAGTGTTTTTGATCTTTGTCATTTTGACAGGCATAAGAAGGTACCTCAGTGTTGTTTTCATTTTCATTTTACTTATGGCAATGGATGTTTTGAGTAATTCCTTAAGTGTTTTTTTGGCCATTTGAGATTCCTCTGTTGAGAATTCTCTTTTTAGTTCTGTACCCCAATTTTAATTGGATGCTTTGATAATTTGATGTCTTGTTTCTCGAGTTCTTTTCATATTTTGGAGATAAACCCTTGGTCATATGTGGTGTTGGGGAAGATGTTTTCCCACTCTGTAAGCTGCAAATCTTCTCACTTTCAGGAGTTCCCATATACTAATTGTAAATCTCAGTGTCTGTGCTACGGGTGTTATATTGAGGAAGTGGCTTCCTGTGCCAATACAATCGAGGCAGCTTCCTATTTTCTCATCTATGAGGTTCTGGGTGGATGGATTTATGTTGAGATCTTTGATTCATTTAGATTTTAGTTTTATGCATGGGGATAAATATGCATCTATTTGTATTCTTCTACATGTCACCACCAAGTTATGCTAGCACCTTTTGAAGAAGATGATTTATTTTTTCCATTGTACAATATGACTTCTTTGTCAAAAATCAGGTTTCCATGGTGTGCGAATTAATATTTGGGTCTTCAATGTGTTTCCACAGGTCTAATCTTCAGTTTTGTGTTAAAACCAGTCTATTTTCTTTGAGTTAGAGCTATAATAGAAGTTGAAGTCAGGGATAGTGCTACCTCAGCATGTTTCTATATTGTGCAAGATGGTTTTGATGGATCCTTTTTTTATTATTAAAAATTTCCACTTCCTACCCCCTCCCAATTCCCT
>LOEQ01012716.1:10188-25142 GCA_001685075.1 Bramus lutescens
GGGGAGGAATATGGGAGAAGGGGAGGAGGTGGAAATTTTTTAATAATAATGAAAAAACATGAATTGTTTGAGAGTTTCATGTATGTTTTGATCATATTCATATCTTCCTTCAACTTTCCCTAGACCCATCCTGCTTCCCTATCAACCCATCTTTGTGTGTGTCCTTTATTTTTAGCACCCATCAAGACCAATTTTTGCTCTTCAGATGTTTTTGAATGTGCAGGCTTCCATTGGAATGTGACAGACTTATTAGGGACTACACTCCTAGAGAAAATGTCATTTCCTTCGCCCTGAGGCTAACCATGCTGATAGCTTCTTGGCCAAGGCTAGGCTTCCCAAGCCCAACTCATATATCCAAGCTGGGATTTGGTCTGTGTTGGCTTTGCACAGATTTGTGCACTTAAATTTTAATGTTTTCTTTAAATTTAGTATAATGATACTAATAGATTATTCAAACATATTTTTGAAATATATGTTTTACATTTACTGACAAACTCGTTTCAATAAAACACATTTTTGGATTTAAACTATAATAAAAATGCTATGTAAACATGACTTATAATGCAAAATATATATTAAAGAAAACTTTGCTGGAATGAGCTTAGTCCTTTAAACAAGTAATATTTGTTGCTTTTATTCTTATCTTGGATATTTAGTAATTGTCTGAATAACTACATGTAATGATTTATTAATATGATTGTGTTTCTGTTTATTTATATTCCCTTTAACTCTATAAAACATATATGGCCAAGTATGTTGTCCTCTTGTGTAGTTCTTTTACAATGTTTTATATTGTTATTCACACAAGGTACAAGTTTTGTTATTGAAAGTTGTTAATTGGTTTATGGGCACCTACAGAATAAAGGGATTTTAGTATTTGCTTTGTTCTTACCAAATGTATTGTTGATTGCTAGGTACTAGTTAAACCACATTAACACTTATATAGACTTCCCTTGTAGGTCCTTGACCCTGTTACATTTATAATTACACATCAGTTTGAGATTCAAAGTTTAACCCTGAAACTCTGTTCTATTAAGATACATATGACTGTGTTTGGTAATTAGTGCCTATGGAGAAATTGGGAGCATCTGTGTGAAACTTCATTTTAAATAGTTTCTTCAGATAACACAACCAAGTTAATTATTTAATTACAATTTTTACCAGTTTGAAGGTAGAATTCTGTATATTAAAACCAAAAATAATGTATATCTTGATGTGGCTATATTTATTTAAAAACAACACTCAAAACAAGATTTAAATGAATACATAACTACGTATGGTTTATTCTGTTGTTTTGTTTTTAATTTTCACTAATCATCACCTACTGATTATTTAGTCTGCACCCCAGATTGAATCTGAATTTCTGTGCAAAACCCTTTGCTGTCTACAGCTGTGTGGGCATGCATAAGATTACTGTCGCCTCACCTACTCTTGTAAGCATGTTTTCGACTGTTAATGTGTCTGAAAGACTTATTACCTGGCTTATAGTCCTTGATTTTGGAGTTAGATGTTGAGTTCAGCAATTATTTTGCTTCTTCTTTAGTACTTAGGATTTTGTTCATTGTTCTTAATGTCTTGTTTTTTTCTAAAAACGTTAGGTGAAGTGATGGTGGTCTTTTATGAAGCTGCTTCTCTTCAAAAAGATCTCAGTATATAGTAATTACAGCTTGCATTATTGTTAATTGTATTTTAGTGCATTGCTTTTGCATCTGTTCCTTGACATGTTTTCCGACCATAGCCTTAGTTATATGTATATCTCTGTTGATGGAGCTGAATCTTAGTTTGGAATGTTTTCTGCTAATCTTGAGGATTGGTTTTAGTGTACTTGTCGTCTACTTATAATGACTTTATAGAGAGGTATAGGGGTCTTGCTGAGAATATTTCTGTGTCAGGGGACATATATACAAATATATTTCTTTTTAAGTTCAATCATTACCACAGTGAAAATTCATAATGCTTTTTTCAAATTTCATTTTAATTGTAAAAATTTACACATAACAAAATTTACAATAGTATTTTTATTTAATTTACTTTGTCTAAAATATGGAACATTAAAAATTTTTAATTATTATGTTATACAACCAACTTAAAAATCAAACATTTTTAGTGCGCTATTCAGAGATAACTCTTTTCATATCATGTAAAGATCACCAATATTAATCTTTAGAGTTATTTTAATCTTGTAAACTGAAACTCTATATTAAACCAAAACTCCATTCTTCTCCTTCATTCCTTGACTAACATTCTATTCTCTGTCTCTATGGTTTTTAACATTCTAAATGTTAAATTACATATAAATGATTCATAAAATATTTGTGTTTGCTTTCTTTTATTTAATGTGATGTACTTAGAAGTCACCATGTTCTAGTTTGTGTGGGAATTTTCTTCCTTTCTAAGGCCAAATAGGTTTTTTTATTTATATTCAACATTTTATCATTTATTTCTTACTTAACATTGTAACTTTTTTTGAATAATGATACCATGATTATGAATGTAAAAATATCTATTTCATACCTTGTTTTAATTCTTTTGGACATATAACCTGAAGTTGAATTGTTGGATTATATGTTAATTCTATTTTTAAATTTTGAGGAGCTGCTCTATGATTTTCTGTGTGAGTTGTACCATTTTATTTATGATCACAGGTTTTCTGTTTCTCTACATTTGTGTCCCAGTCTACTTTTCTGCTAGTGATTTTGGTATTGGGCATTCTACTGGGTATGAGATTTGATCTTACTGGAGGTTTGATTTACACTTCCAAGTAACTATTGATGTGGCACATACCTTCAAATGTTTTTTGTTTTGATTTTTGTTTGTTTGTTTGTTTTGAGACAGGGTTTCTCTATAGTTTGGGGGCCTGTCCTGGAACTTGCTCTGTAGACCAGACTGGTCTCAGACAGAAATCCACCTGCCTCTGCTTCCCTAGTGCTGGGATTAAAGGCGTATACCACCACAGCCCGGCTACCTTCAAATCTTTATTGACCATTTGTATATTGTTTTTGGAGAAAAGTCTGTTCAAATTATTTGTCCATCTAAAACCTATTTATTAGGTATATACAAAATAAATATATGTACATAATATGAGTGTAAAATTTAAAAGGGTCTTGGTACCCTTTTAAAAAACTCATTTGGCCATACATTCAGAATTTTTATGTGTTTCTATTCTATTGACTGTGTCAGTCTTTACCGCAGTTCCTTGCTGTTTTGGTTGCTCTATCTGAAGAATAAATTTTAAAATCAAAAGTGTTATTTTTGGAAGTGTTTCTCATTTTCAACATTGTTTTGAAAGTCCTCTGGTAATCCACGGAAATTTTTGTATAATTTTATCAGTTTTTTTAAAATAAAATGGCCTTAGGATTTATGCAGATTGTTTTATATATGTAGATCCCTTGAGTAATATTGACAAATTTGCAATATTAAGGCTACCCATCCATCAACCTCAGGGATCTTTCCACTGATTTACCTCCTTAGTTTCTTTTGTGATGTATTTTAGTTGTTATTGTGCATTTCTTTTATTTTCTGGAGTAAGTTGATTCTTAATTAGTCTATTCTTTATGAAATTGTTAAAATAGAATTTCCTTAATATCTCCTTTTTATTATTTACTTGAAATATATGTAAATATAGCTAATGTATGCATTACATATTCTGCTATTCTGATGTATTTTATCTTCTGCTTTTCATTCAATCTTTAGTATTTCTGTATATGTATTTATATCAGTTCACATAATCTGTTAAGAGAGGTAATTATTCTTCTTTGCTGAATTAAATGCCTCTATCTTTCTTTTTAATAATTCCCAGAACTATTGAATGGAAATGACTACTTGTATCTTTACTTTGTTCCTGATGATAGAGGAAAAGGCTTTGGCCTGTTATCACTGAGGCTGATCCTGGCTGTGGGTTCTTTATATAGCATTATGATGCTATAAGTTATGTATATATGTATGTATATGTATCTTTTCCATCTATTGATAATTTTTCTGTGAAAGATGTTGAGCTTTGCCAGTTTTTCTTTCTTAATTGAGATGACTTTCTGTGATTTCGCTATTTGCTTGTATTACTGTGATAAGTTTTCATACTATAATTCATCTTTGCACCCCTCAGAAAATCCCTCTTTACTATGACGCTAGCCATTTCAGTAGTGTGCTGTTTCTTTCCTACCTGGTAAGCGCTTGTAGTTCTGATCATCAGTGCAGAGAGGCACGTTTGTCTGTACTTACATTTTCTAATTTTGCTTCCATGATAGAAGTAGATCTCCACAAGTGTCTGGGACTATTCCCCTCTCTACATCGCTACTTCTCTAGACTTCTGGTACTGTTTGTCAGGAGTAAGGGTTTACTTTTGACAAGTTTCATTATTAATTTCATCTCCTTACTAGGTTCTGTATTTCTTTATGAATTTGTCCAATTTATTTTATATTTTTAAAGTAATTTTTCTATTTCTTCAAAATCATTGAAACTTTTGGCATAAAGTTGCTTATACTGTACACTTAGCATTCATTTCTGTTTCCGTCGAATTGAAACCTCACACTCATTTTTCATCTCTTAATATATCAGTATGCGATTTTTATGAAATTGTTGTTCTTTAAAAAAAACTACTGGAGATAATGACTGCTAGAATTAACCAGTAGCCAATAGGACAGCAAATGAATCTGTTTATGCTTAGCGAGTCAGCATAAACATGGTGTGAGGAAAGGACTTGTAGGGTAGAGAGGACTTGACATATGTGCCAGAGACATGGGGAGGACGCCGTGCATAAAACTGGCAAAGTACAAATTTAATAAAAATTAATTAATAGACACTTTGGATTTTTCAAAGTTCCCCAATTACTTTATTGATGTCTGTGTTGGGGCTCATTTGTTTTATTCTATAATTCTTAAAGTTCTGAAATTAAGTTGTTAATTTTGATTCTTTAAAATTTTTACTTTTTATGTAAATGTCATGGCCATACAATTCCCCATAGCAGTTTTGTTTACAGCATAAATTTTAATATGGGATAAAACTTTTGTTTACTTGTTTCGAAGTTTTTCTCAAAATTCCCTTGTGATTTTTGTTTGATCAATTTGTTATTTAAGAGTGTCTTTGTATTCAGTTTTCAGAATTTTTGTTTTTCTTTTGTCACTGATTTCTAACCTTACCCTATTCCAGCTATGGAAGATACCTTGATCCTGAGCTTTTGAAAATCTATGGGCACTAAATTTGATATAATATATTTTATAAAATACTACATGTTCACTTGAGAATAATGCATATTTTGTTAGGTAGTATGATCTATAGTTATTTAATAACACTAAGCATTTTTTACATTATCAGCAATATAGTTTTATATTATCCTATACCATACAAATCCTTATTTGTATGTTTTATTATTCTTTTAAATTATGTATGTGTATGTGTGTTTTTCAAACGGGAGGTAGTATGTGTGTGTGAGTGCAGGTGCTTAGCGAGGCCAGAAGAGAGCGTCATATCCCCTGAAGGTGGAGTTCCAAGGTCTTATGAACCCTCTGCTGTTGGGGCTGGAATCTGAATTCTAGGGCTCTGCAAGGGCAGTCAGCACAAGTTCTTAACCATTGAATCCTCCTGTCAGCAGATATCAGCAACATTCTTTGCAATTTGCTGTCTTTATAATAACTGTGTAGTGATCTATTAATACTTCATTCTTCTTCCCATATCTCTTGTGTATGCTTTCATTTTCCTTATAATCCAGATTCCACAATATGTATTTAAACACCAATAAAGTGATTGTTTGTGATTTCCAGTGATATCACTCATTCATTCAACCCCTTTATTTGCTTATGGGCAGGACTTTTTCTAAAATGAGTTCAATCTAGACCACATTAAAGAAAAACAAATGATATTATATGGTCTTCTTTTCACATCAGAATTAATATAAAACATATTTTTGAGATATTAGCATCATCAAGTAGACCCACGAAGTCATGGTACTTACCAATGGTTAATTTAATCCATTTAAACAATTAGAAATTTCCCACATTTCTTGAAAGTGCAAGGGAGCGCAAGTTTGTCATGATAATATGACACTAACTTATCCTTTGATAAGGGTGTTAAGAGCAAGCAGTTAGATGTACTCAGGGTTGGATGGCATGCCCTGATTTTTGTTGACTAGTGACCTCTAAAACTTATTACATTTGTGTCCACTTAATATCAAGTCACCTAATGGAAGCACATTTTTCCACCAAATCATTTTGTACTAATTCAGTACAATTTTGCCCATTTAATATCAATTGACACTAAGCGATTTCTTGTGCAATGTCAATTGAAAATCACTGATTTCCTGCTAATACAGCACTTAGTGTCAATTTCTTTGTGCAGGAAAAGCATTTTTTCAATTAGCTACACCATATAATTTTTTGTTTTTAGTTGTTTGCATGGACGTCTGATAATAATTTTTAAACAAAAGCATAAGGGAAAAATGACTTTCCTCTTGGGAATTAAGTAATATAAATCCAAGGATTTTATTCTTCATCTATAAAAGATCAAATTTATTATTGGAAACCTTTAAAAACATATCGGACAATATGGGAGCAGAATGACATTTGAGTTAAGTAGGAATGTGTGACTTTAGCCATTGCACATACTCAGCTGACAGGAGAAAATATTTTGGCCAATAAAATTTTTTCAGTGTGTTAATTATATCAGAAGACCTATAATTTCATTATTAATTAAAATTAGTTTTTTGTGGTAGAGGAATAAATTTTTAAAATTATTAAATGGTATTATAGAAAAACTGGGACAGCATTATCTCTTCTATTTTATGAAATTTGGAAAGTTTCATAGATTTCCCAACTAATAGAAACATGGCTAGAAACAGGTCTTAATTCCAATTGCTTACTAGGTTTCTTTAGAAAAGGTAATAGCCCACATATATCTACTGTTCTCAATGGTGATAGGGAAATGATAAAACTGGAGTTGACCACCTTTGTCTTAAAGATTTATGACCCATGAATATAAAACCAGAAGAATTCAAGATTAAAGATGTTTGTGTGTGGAATGTTTATTAGCACACTAAGCTGTTATAATATTGGCATACGTAGTAAACTACTAGCGAGACAAAGAAATAATGTCAGTGTATAAAACGTTCTTCTGATGAGAGAGGACACCATGCATAAGAAACAAACATCAATTAAATGGTAAACTGGTAGTCTGTAAATTGTATATGTCTTTAGATTATTGGAAAGATTACTGTGTGTAATTGGGATACTCATTGAGTTCTGCCCTGAAGGAAGCTTCTGGTGTGCCTTGACAGGTCAGGTGGATTCTCATGCAATTTCTGTCTCTCCTCACCTTTCTGTTTTCTTACAGAACATGAGCATTCTTATTTTGGCTAGGTGTGAATATAGTTCCTTCCATTCTGGAAAACCCAAGAAGAGATTTTGGAAATAATTTGAAATAATATTTCAAATGTGTACTATTTGACAAATACTGTACCAGAGTTTGGACATACAAAGAGAAATAACCCATTGTCTTTTCAAAATATCTATATCTGCATCTATATCTATAACATTGTTAATGCAAAGTATATTTGAAAATGTGTAACATTTGCCCATCACAGTGGGCAAAGTAAGGACACAGTGTCTTTCTAGTCTGGTAATTTAATAGAAACTTGTTCTTATTTTAGGGTTTTATACATTAGTAATGCATACTGCATTTCCACTATGTCTACCCATTCCTGTGCCCCTTCCAACTTCTCTGTGTGCCCCCATTCCTTCTCAAATTATTGACCTCTTCTTTAGTTATTATTGCTGTTTCATGCATGCACACCTTGTTTGCATGGTTGGAAAGACCTCTAAGTCAAGATTTAAACGTCTCCTATATTTACTTCTAGTTTTTTTTTATTGTTTCATTGTTTACATATAACTCCTTAAACCATCTGGATTTGTATTTTGATATACAGTGTTAGATGGGCTCTAAATTTACCCTGTTCTAAATATTTAATCAGTTGTCCCAGCACCATCAATCAAAAAAATCTATGTTTTCCACACTGATTTAAAATGCATTATTTATCATATGCTAAATACTTAATTTACAAATGGGTTTCTTTGTAGCTTTTGTGTTTAGTTTCCATCCTTTCTGTTTTTTCTTTTCATTTCTACCAGTTTCTGTATTCTTCTGTTGGATTATGGTATTAGTTGTTGTGACCCTTACCATATGGATAAAGCTTGCTAAATAGAGTTTTATTTTACTATTTTTTCATTTAAAATGTTATTGTCCATTCTTATACATTAATTTTAATTAATAATTTAGTCACTTCCTCTCTGTCTCCAATTACACTTGGCTTTTAACAAGGGTTCTATTATATTGTGAATTATTTGGGGAAGGATTAAAGTACTTTTCTAACTGATAAATGTGTAAAGAAATATATATTTTAAATATATATTTTTTAAATTATACATTTTCATCATTGTTCAGAAAATGTTTAATATTTCCTTAAGTGTTCATCTCTATTTCAAGTTTATCTTTTCTGCCCTTCTATTCCCAATACTAAGTTTTTGCTTTGTGATGTTGCAAGACCTTCTGAATTACACAGTAATTGGTAGGTGCCAGCGTGTTCTTTCTCTTTGCTTCATTGAGAAGCCCTCTAGTGCCTCACCATTTAGTGTTATGTCAGATATTTTTGGGGGAGTGGATGCTTTAAATTACAATAAAATGATTCTTTCTAATCATTTCAACACTAATCTAAAATTAAGAAAAGTGATTCTTATCTGTTGCAATTTTAAATGACATGCTTTTCTCATGTCATCTATCCTTATATATGAATATTCATATAATACACATATATGTTAATAGGTACCCTAATAGTGAATAATTTTTAAAATTTCTTAGAGTGAATTATTATCCATTTATTATTTTTCTTGCTAATAATTTAATTAAGAATTCTAAATATATATAAGTGATATAATTTTATTAAAACTGTTCAAAAAAGTGAAATAGGTAAATAATTTGAACTTATAGTAGTCACAATTTAAAATGTAAAAAGAAAAAGGAAAGATGAGTTTTAATAATATATTTCACTTAATCCAATATAATCAAACTATTTCATCATAATATGTTATCAATATAAAAATACTGTATATTTTAGAGTTTTAAAAAACTAAGTTCTCAAACTCTGATCGTTTTATACTTTCATCCTGCCTCAATTCAGGAGAGCCACAGCATAGTGCTCATTAACCAGCTATACTGTGAAGTCTCCTGACCAAGCACATAGTAGATTCAAAAAATGAATTTAGAAATTTCATAAATTATTCTATAGGGTTTTTATTCTTGAAAATTAATGAAGTTCAATTTTTCATTTAAATTGGTGTTTTGAGATGTTGGTCAAAGGATATAAAATTTTAGTACAATCAAAGGGGACAGTTAAAGGAATTTACTTTTCAATGTGATAACTATCACTAAAAATGTATTATAATCTTGAAAAATGATTGTAACGTGTTCACAGTATACCAGAGATAAACAAGTGGGGCACTGTGTTTTAATTTTGTTGTTGCCTAAGAATTTCCTAAAGAAGCACCTCACAGTTGAGGGATGCAGTTTATCATTGGGAGGTCATGGTAGGAACGTGGGGCTACTGGTGTAATTGAATGCGGATGAATACTTGTGCTTAGCTCAGGTTCTCCTTTGTATTCAGTCAGTAACCTAGGTCATAGGATAAGAATCTCCATTTCAGTTAACCTGAAGTTGATACTTCTTCATGGATATGCTCAGAAGTTTGTATATTCAGTGATTCCAGATTCCATTGAGTTGGCAATAAATATTAATTGTCATATAACGTGAATGTTAACAGACTACACTTAGTAATTCACACCCACCCATCTACCCACACTAACACACCCTACACCTGTATTTTACTTATATATATGCATAATATATTATGGTATATTATACATATACACATATATGGATGTAATTTTTTTGCTATGTGAAAACATTAGTATTTTTTAATGTTTTATTTTAATGATCTTGAAATTTCCATTTGTGCTGTCAATTTTGAAAGTTTTAGATTTTTAGAATGTTACAGATTTTATTGAAATTTTCAACTTGATTATGTATTTGTATCTAATACTATTACATAGTTCAGTATTTTCTGATTATTTATATTATATGTCTTGCTCTTCATTTTTTATATTTATGTATTTTTCACATAACAGGAATTTCTAGGGTTAATTTAATTTAGCTTAATTTAAAAATGCTGTTATTGGATATATTTCTAAATTCTTATGTTTTAACTAGGTAAAACAGTGTTTTATATTTATGTTTTAAATATATATTCCTGATAGCAGTATGGAACTAGCAATTTAAAAGAACATTGGCACCAGGAACTCCCATGATGCATTACTGTGACCCATATTAGTTATCATATGAAGTAAAGTTTGTAATTTTTTTTTACTTCACTGGTGAAATACGGGGAAAAACATAGTGCATGATATACCCCAATTTTACAGCCTACATTATTCAGAGTTGTTAATGTAATGATTTAGAATATTGACTAATGTTTTTGAGTATTTGAAAAGATAAATATGTGTTGCTTTCAATTATCTAGAATATGTCATGACTGTATTACTATGTAGTACAATCAGACCATATGAACATAGAACTTTGAGTTAGAATTAAGTTCATGCTATGAAAAACTATTTGGAAGCCATTCTTACCTTTGGAAGAGTTTGTAAAATAAATTGTTGAATAGGAAGGGAATGAATATCCATGTAAGCACCTAATTAAATACCACTTTAAATCAACTGTTGTATTTGTATTTTCTATGAATAACATGGCATTTGATATATGTATAAAACAACAGTTTTATCTTGTGCCAAAACCAGATGAAATCAGTTTGAATTGCTCATCTTCCTCCAGATAGTAATTTGGAGATTATTTTAGATTTATTTTATTCTGTGTGTGTGAATGTTTTGCCTGTATGACTGTCTATGTACTTTATATGTTGCCAGTACTAGTGGTGGTCATGAGAGGGTGGTCATGCTGCTTGGACTGAAGTAATGAATAGTTTTTGAACTGTTGTGTGGATGCTGAAAACAAAATCCTTGTCTCTTTTACAGGAGCAACGAGTGCTCTTAACCACTGAACCGTCTTCTAGCCCACAATTAATATTTAGATATTTGCCAGAAGTCATGTATAAGTATATTTATCAAAACCAATTTTAATAGAAAAATGAAACAATACAAATATTCAAATGTTGGAATAACTAGATTAATTTTCATCCATAGTATATTAAACAATTATCAAAATACATATCAATGCTTGTTTTTCATATAGGATAGCATTACACTAAGTGAAAATACTAGGTTTCAAAACTTTGGAAAGCGGTTCTATTTTACATACCATTATAACTGGAATTATATGTTTTTGGGTGACAAGACACTTTAAAAATGTTGTTGCTTTTTAGTATATTTACATTTTAAAGTCACAGTTTTTGGTAATATACAAAAATATCCTGTGTTCATTTGATGAGTAAACACAGATGACCAAAGGAAGTATTGTTGAAAGCTAACACAAAGCAGGCTGTGTGTGTGTGTGTGTGTGTGTGTTAGGATCAGGGTGATTGCAAATTTGGAAAAATAAAGAGCCAATAGAGGACTAAACAGAATCTACTGGTTCTGCTTTGAATGCACAGAAGAAAAGGAAAGTCTATAATCAAATGCTACCAATTTCATTTTTTTCCTTTGACTGACTGCTTTTTCCAGAAGGAGGTCTAGGATGTAGTTGTAGTCTTGTGAAAAGTGGTCAGTTACCAAAAGAGTTCAGGTCTAAAAATCCCACTGTGCAGCATGGTGGTAAAGTGCTCTGAGAGTTTTCAGGCAACCAATGGCAGCAGCACTGGGGCCTTCTTTAGAACGTGCATCTGTACTGCCATGAAAATCTTTGGTAAGAAATATGGCTATTGCCAAAATTAAACACCAACTTAGTGACCTGACAATACACACACACACACACACACACACGGACACGGACACGGACACACATCATGAATGAAGAGGGCATGCTTAAAATCAGCATTTCTGTGGTTTAATATGATTAAAAATAATTCTTATAATCTAAGCACATTTAATGAATACTGTATGGAACTGTTCTGTGATCAAGAATCTTAAATTTTTTTTTTAAAGTCCTCTTTTTAAGGCAGTGGTACATAGATTTCACTAGAAGAAAATGATTTGGTGTCTTGGGTGCAGAGTTGTCACTCTCAGAACTGAGCTGTTGAGTTATAGTCAGCTTTAAAGTTGTTTACCTCCTGCTCCTTTCCTCCCGTCATCTTTCTCTTCCCTTCTTTTCCTTTCCCCACCTCTGGACTTTTGTTTCAGAGTCATATGTATAGTATAATTTTGGAGTAGATCTTAATTTACTTTACAATTTCATAGGTGTTGCCTTTAAAGATTTTAGCAAAAGATATGGCTTATGCTATAAGTAGTCACGTTTATCAGTCTTCAGTTGAAGATCTCTGGATTACTAAAGTTTCACTTGGATTAGTTTGATTAACTTGAATACTACAATTTTTTTTTTACAGTTTATGCTTCTTCTTTTTTTACTTCTCAGCTACGTTCTTTTTCCAAGTATTGTATGGAACACACTCTCTAACTTCTGACCCAAATATTTTGTGAGTTAAAACTCTAAATGCTTTGCTGTGTTATTTTAGAAACTATATGCATGTTTGAAAGGCAGTCTGTTCATATATGAATATTCAGGAGTTATTTTTACCATTAAGTAGACACTACTTTGAGGAAAATTATTTGTGATGACATGAATTTATTGTAATTTACTTTTTATATCAGGTACTTACTGTGTTTTACATCACATAATGTTCTGCACACAATTTTTCACTAATACATTTTACTCCAGTTTGTACAAGGCAAATTAGCCCAGAGACTGTACAATCATTAAGATTCTTGATAGAAGGACAAATCTCTTTTGGCCAACGTCTACACTCATACATAATGGTCTCTACTCTGGCGTTCTGCAGTTTTGGAGATTTTTGTCCTTTTAAGTCATAGCTAAAGTACAATTACTTAAAATCAAACCTGTGATGGTTTTGTCAGAGATCTTAATTTGTAATACACTGTTTGCCTTTTGTTTTATACACTGTTCACCCCTTTGTGCGAGAGTAAAGTCTCCACAGGGAGAGAAAGATTCCACTGCTCTTCATGTCTATGCCCTGAGTGAATATCTGATGAATAAATGAATGGAGCTTTTCTTTCTCTAATCTCATATGGTCTCATCATTATAGTCACAGATTATTGCTTGACAATATAAGTTTCCTTCATAAAACATTTCAGCGCTTTTTAAAGGAAAGTGTGGAACGTTGAAACTACATTAAACTTAAAAATTATTTTTATATTATGTATGTGGTCATAATTTATGCATGGGCATGTGTGACATTATGTACATGTAGCAAGGGGATGACTTTGTTTTTTCCTTCACCTTTAATGGAGTTTCCTTACTTTGAGCATTATTCTTTGTTCTGAATGTATTTTATTTCTTAATAAATCTAAATATGTATCCTGTATGTTTTAGCAAGTATATTAAGCATAAATCAGAGCACCCTGGAAGTAAAGGGTACATTTTTTAGATTTTAGATATTTTTGTTATTCATCTATGTCTACAGTTCTTATGGTCACTCAGATGTCAGAACACATATAGAGACAAATAGCAACTCATCTAGTCTGAGATGTGTTTTAATAGTCTAGTATCAATTTTTAGAGTTTTGATATTAATGTATTCCAAGTTTATAGTATTTATTGTCTTAAAAATGTTTGGTATCTTACCAGTTTCACCTTTTTGTTGCCCTGAAAAACATAGAGACATACAGCAGTATCGAAAACTTCTTTTGCATTTAGTCTTTTCAAATGTGAATATATTTGTTCTATCAAATCAAGTAAAATATCACTAATTACTTGAACTGCTAGAAATATCTCACCTGTACGTATTTGATCATTGAGTTCACCAGATTTCTACTAATTTTGAATAAGGGAGATTATATTTCATAAAATTAAAGGAAAACAAAAAAGGAGAGTTTGAGAAAATAAAACTAAAGAAACTTTTATGCAAAAGGTGCCAAATAAGCTTGAATGGCATAAAACATTATTTTATCTAGGGTTTTGCTAACTTAAAACGTGTTCATCAAATACCCTTCAGCATTTCTCTGTGTTCTTTTTCTTTCCTACATATTCAACCTCTTCTCGTTGCTTTTTCTTCTTTTAACTTGCTTGCATAAATATACATGTATTTGCCAATCCAATTTGCTATTACACATTTCCAATTTATATTGTTAAAGTAATCCTTTTGGAATATTGGTCTTGGTATTATTTTCTTCTCAAAACTTCAGAAACAGTTTTTCTTTTTCATCTTCTCAGCCCACTGAAAGCTGCCTAATTCCTAAATAAATGAATAAATAAAAATTAGCTTATTTTTGTCCCCATTCTTGTCTTCATCCATAGGCTAAAGTTTCCGTGCTGCAGAACCTAGGGTGTTATGTGTACTATACAAGCACTCTCCTTTGGTCCTAGGTCTTCAAGCCCCATGTATATTTTTAAAATTCTTGCTCCTGAGAAGAGATTCCTTGTGAAACACTTATATTACTACTTCTTTTTATCTGTGGTCATTTTTATGACTTATAAAGCTGCAGAAGCAGAGGACAGAGAATGTTGCCACCATTGAAACTTCTTGTCTTGATTAGGTCCCAGGTCTAATTGTTACACAATAGTGTGCATAGATTCCATAAAAACATACTTGTTATTTTCCTGTAGAACACATAGTTATCTAGGCCCTTGACTGCTCAGAACCTTAGCAACAATGAGAAAGTTTCTGCTGGTGTTTTAGTGGAGTGCGCTCAGAGTCTGGTGTTCCAGTGGAGTGCACTCAGAGTCTGGTGTTCCAGTGGCGTGCACTCAGAGTCTGGTGTTCCAGTGGAGTGCACTCAGAGTCTGGTGTTCCAG